>LAPY01001734.1:41597-60225 GCA_000970635.1 Eragrostis tef
CCTCTGTCCTGGTCACCACTGCCCCTGCCTCTGCCTCTGTCTCTGGCCATAGCTGTCCTCTGTCAAGATAGGGCGAGTGAGCTTGGCTCACCAACCCGTCCACTGACCAGCTGTCTGTCAAGATAGGATCAAGGGCTTGGCCCTAAATCCGTCCACTGATCTCTGCACTGTCAACTGCCACTGTCCTGAGCTGACCACTGACAACTGCCACTGCAATATAGAAAATAGACATGGTATATGAGTATGGAATAACCTACTACGATCTACAAGCAAGAACCGTAGGTAAGCGCATAAAGACTAAGTGAAATCCTAGCGCTGAGGTGAAGGACACAATGCCGGCAAAATAAACAAAGGTGAACAACGGCATTGTCGACTATGGGTGACGGACGACTAGTGCATAAAGAGAATGACAATCAATCATGTAGCACTAATTGAGGAAACAATTACTAGTGACATGAGCATTTAATCAAGAATATGCATAATCATGACACTAGAGCCTATATGCCATACAACACAATCAGCTTTTTGACGCATATGACACATAGGAACAAAAGAAACAATTCACAGCTAGCAATTCGAGGGGTAACAATAACTTTCTAGCTAGCAAGTGAACGAATCCTAAGAAATTAGGGCATGAAACGATGAAAAGGAGTGAAATTTGCAATGCCCTAAGCAATCCAGTCTCTGCTACTGTGCAATTTCAACAGAGTCTCGCCGGAATCAATCAAGAACTCGCCGGAATTTCAAAAGAGTCGCCGGAATTCTCACCGGAGGGGGAAGAAATCAATGGAGCTCGGTCTCCTTCCTCGGTCGCGCGAGCAGCAGCTCTAGAGGATGCGCGACTCGTCGGTGAGGAGGAAGACGTGGGCTTCGGCGACAGCGAGGCACAGCACGGCGGCGGCTATGGTGACGGCGGCGCGGCGAGCAAGCTAGGGTTTGGTGCGCGGTGCGGTGGCGCGGCACAGCTGCGGGTTGGGTGGAGGAGCGAGGCGTGGCGCGGCTGCGTGCTGTGGTGGAGAGCAAGCTTGTCGGCAGCGATGGCGCGCGACGGCGACGGCGAGGAGCACGGGAGCGACGACCGCGCGCGCGGGCTGAGCGACGAGGAGACATCGGCAATTTTGCACAGTAACGGGAAGGAACGCGCTGAGATTAGTGTTAGACGAAGATGGACAGCGGAGATTGAAAGACATTTGAATCAACGGTCCAGATCTGGAGATGAATAACGGTCAACCCTAGGTCACCGTATAATACGGTGATTACCACCGTAACATACGGTGATCACACCAGACAGAGCACAACCTCAATAGTCACCGTAGCATACGGTGACTGGCACCGTTTGATACGGTGACAGTAAAGTTTCTGTCCAGCGTGATCTCAAAAGAAAACCTTCACCGTACGGTACGGTGGTACCCACCGTATATTACGATGACTGCAGAAAAGCTGAGATCATGGAAATTTCTTTCTTTTGTCCATACATCTCACACAAGAACCAAATAAACACCATGTATGGACTAGAAAGGGAACTCTCAACCACTCCTTTGAAAATAAGCCAATATAGGCTGCTCATAGGCATATAATAATTTTTAAATTGCAAATAAGAAGCAAGCCAATAAAAGTCAAAAGAGAGAAACTCAAAGGATGGGTATGTATGAGCCCTTTGCCAATGACCTGTGCAAGTAGATTTAACCTTGAGGATCATTGAGCAAGACTCAATGGGCATGAAGCTCCAATTCCTTTCTTTTAATCATACTTTTATGGGATGTGGTTTCATATGGGGCGTGAAGCACTTTCCACATAGTGTGATGGCTCTTTCGTGATTTTCTATATGCAATGCATGAACAAGCATATTTTATAAATGCAAGTGAAAGTCAATATGCCATGTGAGATGCAAGCACAATTAAATCACATAAAAGGAAACCTACTCAAGGACAAGTTTGAACCTCTCACAAGCTTACTCACTATGAGCCAAACCATGCCTTGAGCCATACGAGCCACCAACTCAAGCATCCTCCATGCTCATATATGTTCATATATGTTCTTGATTTGGCTAAGGGTGATATATGTTCTTGTTTAGGTCATCTGGCCGAGGGCACTTACAATGTCACTTCTCTTGATTTTGCTAAACGTGATATTCCAGACTTGAAAGATGAAACATTAAGGCAAATTGAGGATCCAGAGGATCTTGTGGACCTAACTGAAGAGACGGAAGAAAATAGGACAGAAATTGGTGAGGCAAATGGTCATGAAAATGTGGATCTAGAGGCTGAAGCGCCAGTTGTGACCGGAGTGGGCGTCAAAGAAGAGCCGCCGCTATACCAAAGCACAAAGAAGAAAAGGAACCCAAGAGGCCAAGTAGGTCAACAGCAAACATTGAAGGGATGATGGAGAAGTATTGGGAGATGAGGACAAAGCAGGTTGAGGATGAAACAAAAGAAAGAGAGCAAGCCCTAGCTATAGAGAAGGAGCTAGCCAGCGAGAAGGAAGTTACTCGAGGTCCCGATTTCTCAGTCACGAGGTGTGTTGCAATTCTGAACAATTGGGAAGTGACAAAGGTGGAAAAGGCAAAAGCTTATGCTGTCTTCAAGACTGAAGCCTATGCCCTTGTACCCTTGTTTGCACATTGTCATTTTCTCTTCCTTTTTGTTGAATAGCCATTATTAGGTAACATATAAAATGAATAGGACTTTACTTTTATTCATGTCTTTAACTATTAAATTCTAGTCTGCCTACACTAAATTGATTTTTACCTTGTCAGTTGGTAAATTGAGTTCAGCTGTCAGTAGGTTACTTTCTCAATATATTAAGCAATTCTTCTCAGTAGAACATGAACTAAACATAGAACTAGTAATTGGTTTTCAGTTTTAACTGTAGACTAAGCAACAAATTTGAAATATTTTAGAGTAGGCTGATTGTTGTATTATGAAGTGTAGGGCTGATGTAAACCTGAACCTCATATTCAGTTTTACTTTGCATTGAATGCTTTACTGTTCGAGCTTTTTCTTTGCGATGACTAGTAAATTGGGTACAACTGTCAATTGGTTGCTGCTACAAAACTGTGGAAATGACATGCTAAACAATTTGTATACTATCCTACATGCACTTATCTTTAGATCATGTTAAATATTCTATCATGAGCTGTTGTGATTGTTTTTGTTAGATAGCTACTTCTACTCTTAAAATGTTTCTTTGTCCTTGTACTTTCCAGCTATATCTAGCATAAGATCTATAAAATCGAGCTTATAGTTTTACTACAAAAGGCCCCAGCTCATCTGGCCAGTTTGTTAATTGTGAAGTAGCTGTTTTGTGAGATCCCTCTCTCTCTTATATTCATTACAGATTATGTTATTCATCATAGATGGCCATTCTGAAGTTAAGTTTGCAACTTGCATGCTATCTCTAATCATAGCCAGATACACACTGTCTTTTTTCTTGTATCAATACACTGAAAGAATCCTAGTATGCTTGTGACAGCATGGTGCTATAGCTGTTTTTGCAGTTTGTGTCTCTCTTGTTATTTTCTCAAGAGTTTCTGTCTATGTCTACAGACGGTGCAGGAAGAATGGTTGGAGTCTTGCCAAGGTCGAGAAGCTCAAGGCTTCGTATACCAAGAAGATGGACACCTACAACAAGCACTCAACATTTTAAAATAGTGTTAGTTTATGAACAGAATAGAATCTCAAGTGTTAACCTTGGCTTTACATTATATCAAGCCATTCTGCTCGGTAGAACCTGAACTAAGCATAGAACTAGTAATTGGTTTTCAGTTTTAACTGTAGACTAAGCAACGAATTTGCATGTTTGGTACAAGAACATTGAAATATTTTAGAGTAGGCTGATTGTTGTATTATGAAGTGTAGGGCTGATGTAAACCTGCAATTCATATTCAGTTTTACTTCTTTGCTTGGAATGCTTTACTGTTTGAGCTTTTTCTTTGTGATACAACGGCTAGTGAATTGGGTACAACTGTGAATTGATTGCTGCTACAAAACTGTGGAAATGACATGCTAAACAATTTGTATACTATCCTACATGCACTTATCTTTAGATCTGTTAAATATTCTGTCATGACCTGTTGTGATTGTTTTTGTTAGATAGCTACTTCTACTCTTAAAATGTTTCTTTGTCCTTGTACTTTCCAGCTATATCTAGCATAAGATCTGTAAAATTGAGTTTATAGTTTACTACAAAAGACCCCAGCTCATCTGGCCAGTTTGTAAATTGTGAAGTAGCTGTTTTGTGAGATGCCTCTCTCTCTTATATTCATTACAGATTATGTTATTCATCATAGATGGCCATTCTGAAGTTAAGTTTGCAACTTGCATGCTATCTCTAATCATAGCCAGATACACACTGTCTTTTTTCTTGTATCAATACATTGAAAGAATCCTAGTATGCTTGTGACAGCATGCTGCTACTCTCTTGTTATTTTCTCAAGAGTTTCTGTCTATGTCTACAGAAGTGTGTAGGAAGAATTGTTGGAGTCTTGCCAAGGTCGAGAAGCTCAAGGCTTCGTATACCAAGAAGATGGACACCTACAACAAGCACTCAACATTTTAAAATAGTGTTAGTTTATGAACAGAATAGAATCTCAAGTGTTAACCTTGCATATAGGTGTCTCTGTTAATTGTGCTTTATTTGGATTGCTTTATGCTTGGTGGAGCTAATCTGGTGAAGGCTGCCTGATGCTACTAGCTATGAAGCACTGAGATTCCTTTGTGATTTTTCCCAAATCTTTATGTTTACTATTCGATTACTGCTTATTGAGATGCCTATTTCCTGATGTTTACTGGATCTTTTTCTGGGTGATGTTTACTGCATGCTGAAACTCGAGCACATTAATTATGGAATGAACAAATGCTTCTCGTAGCAGTAAAAAATACATGCTGTAAGCATGTTTTGGCATTTGAAAGCATGAATGGGCAAGTAAATTAGAATCCTTGTCGACTATTGTTGGCAGTGCTTGTGACAAATAATAAAATAGTATGAGGTCTATCATGTAAATTGTACTTGTGTATGTAAAGAACTGAAGAGAATGAATCGGGGTGCTAGAAGCTTCAGAACATCTCACTCTACTCTGTTTTTCAACATGGCATCTAGAGCCAGGAGATTGCTGATAGGCACCGTACGTCCTGCTATGGTGAATCGGATCTGCAGCAAGCAGATCAGAGCAAGGAAGTGATTTGGAAGGACTTGTGCCTGGAACTAGGGAGGTGAGCGGCTGGAGGACCAAACTGCCTGGGACGGGAGTAGCTGTGAGGAGCTTGTGAGGTGACTGGAATTCAGAAGTGCAGGGGTAGCAAGTGCGTCGGTGCCCAGTTTGAGCGGCAACTGCTGCTGGAAGGTATTCCTGTGGGGATTTGTTTTCTGTTTTGATTTGGAGGAGAAAGAAGGTTGCAGGCAGCTTGTACTGTGCAATTTTTACACGGGATTTCTGGGTGCTGTTGCAAGTAGAGAAATTGATCCGCTTGCTTGTTTTTTACCTTGCATCTGATTGAAGGAGACAAGGGTGACAATGGGGGATAAGACAGATGCCTCAGTGGTCACAGCAAGGGAGCTTGCTGCTGTACTGCAAGCAATGGACGAGAAATACAAGACTTTGTTTGATGCACTCAGTAGACAGGGAGGAAGCTCAAGAGCAGAAATTGAGACCAAAGAAGAGATTCATCCATTACAGATGCCTCATGTGAAGCTAGAGGGAGCTGAAACTTATGCAAGCTGGGCGGAGCATGCTGAGACCATCTTGGTCTCAAGGAAATTGGAAGGCTACATTCTCGGCACAATTGAGAAACCCGCAGAAGAAAGCTCAAGGGAAGGCCAAAAGTGGAAGATGACTAATGCACTAGTAAGAGCATGGCTTCTAAGTTCAGTGTCATCTCAGATCGCCAAACAAGTTGAGAGAATCAAAGAGGCAGCAGAAATATGGCGACTGCTTAAAGGTACCTATTCAGGAGTGGGAAATGAGATGTTGGCATGCAAAATTCAGAAAGAGTTACAAGGTTTGTGTCAAGGTGATAAATCTGTGGTTGAGTATGTGTCTGAGCTAAAGAGGTTATGGAGTGACCTGGATTATTATGATCCAATTGAATTTGAATGTGGCAAATGCATTCAAAAGTTTAACAAGTGGACTGAGAAAAGACGTGTGAGGGATTTCTTGAATAGACTCAATCCGAAATTTGAAAATAGAAGGGCTGCACTGTATGGTAGTGGGACTCTACCCAGCCTGGAACAAGCAATCTCTGCCATTATTAGCGAGGAAACTCGTCTAAAATTGGAGGCTACAGAGGCGACTATACAGGGTGTTACACAAAGGCGCTCAACCTATGTTGCTACAGAAGGGGCAAACTTTCAAAGATCAAGAGCAGGCACAAATGACAGGAAATGCTTTGAGTGCGGTCAGCCAGGACATTTGCGAAACTCCTGCCCTGAATTAATTGGAGGTAGGGGTAGAGGACAGGAGTGGCGTGGCAGAGGTCGTGGGCGTGCTAGTGATGGACGTGGTGGTAATCGAGGCTGTGGTATGCGATATGGGGGCAGGGCAAATACTACCTCAGTTGCAGAAGAGGGCTCTCAAACTATGAGAGTAGAGATGTCAGCTGATGATTGGGAGAAGTGGCGCCAATTTAAGGGGGTATCTCTGGAGGACAAGCAGACTACTGAGACCTCCAATGCTCTCACATCAGCTACGTCTTCAAACTTTGGTGGTAACAATTCTCGCACCATCAAATATAAAATTGGTGATATATCATGGTTAATAGATTCTGGGGCCTCTAGACATATGGTTGGATCTTATCAAAATTTTGTTGAATATGCTCTTGATTCAAAAAGGCAAAGTGTAAAACTAGCTGATGGCTCTTCTCAAACTATTTTGGGGTCAGGAACTGTCATATGTGGATCCGATATGTCTCTCTCTGATGTATTACATGTTCCCTCGTTCCCAGTTAATTTGTTATCCATTAGCTGCATTACAAAAGAGCTTAATTGTGCAGTAATTTTCTTCCCATCATGGTGCTTATTTCAGGAACTTGGGACTGGAAGAAGGCTTGGGACGGGGAACATACGTGATGGTCTATATTATCTGGATGATAATATGTCACCTGTGGTTGCTACTGTTTTGTCCAGGTCACCATTAGAAGAACTTCTCCTTCATCATCGCAGGCTAGGACATATGTCCTTTATCACTCTGGGTCAACTTTACCCTAGTCTGTATAATAAAATTTGTAAGAAAAGTCTAGTATGTGATGCATGCCAGTATGGGAAACAGACTAGAAATTCCTATGCACCTTCTAATAATAGAAGTAATGTACCACTTGAGACCATTCACTCAAATGTATGGGGTCCTAGTGGAGTACCATCTCTTAATGGTTATCGGTATTTTGTGACTTTTATTGACTGTTGTACTAGGACCACTTGGGTTTATGTGCTCAGGAGCAAAGGTGATGTGTTTGAATGCTTCAAAGATTTCCATAATTTGATTATGACTCGGTGCAAAGCATGTGTGAAAATATTTCGTACCGACAATGGTACAGAGTATGTGAACACTAAATTTGATGAGTACTTGTCAAATTTTGGGATTATTCACCAAACCACCTGTCCTGGCACATCAGAGCAGATTGGTCTGGCTGAAAGAAAGAATAGACATCTTTTAGAAATTACAAGGTGTATGATGATAGCTATGAATGTACCTAAATATTTATGGAGTGAAGCTGTGATGACAGCTGCTTATTTGATGAATAGAATGCCATCTCGGTTTCTTAACAACAAGACACCGATTGAGTGTCTGACGGGTAGACTACATATATTGTTCCACCAAAGGTATTTGGATGTCTATGTTTTGTGAAAGATTATAGACCATCAGTTGGGAAGCTAGACCCTAGATCACTGAAATGTGTATTCGTTGGATATTCTGGGAAACAAAAGGGTTACAAATGTTGGTGCCCATCAGAAAAACGAATGTTTGTGAGCATGGATGTAGTATTCAGGGAACATGAACCATTTTATGGGGAACCTATAGATTTAACTGATGTTTTTCCTGACCCATTTGGTACTGATGTTTCAGATATGGACTGTGAGACAGGGGGAGAGAAGACAGAAGAAAGCAACCCTACGGCATCAAGAGGAATGGTGGTTGGAGCAATACCACTTGAAGACATCCATGATGATAGAGATGTGAACCCTATAGAAGAAGAACAAGAACAAATACAAAGGGGGCAACAAGGTGCACCAAACAAGGAAAAAGAATTTAAGGTATATACAAGACAACGTCGAAGACACCAGACTGAGAAGGTACATGTGCAGGGGGAGGAAATCACTCGATTGGGACAAAATCTTGAAACTCAAGATCAAGTTCAACTTGAAAGTCAAGAAGCTCAAGCTCAAGTTCAACTTGACATGTGTGATCCAGACTCAAGTCCTTCTGTAAGTGATGGTGCACTTTCTCCTCCACATGATGACTTGGATGTTCCTATAGCCCATAGAAAGCCGCATCGCATTAATGCAGGAAAGTTGCCCTTAAAGTTATCCTCATATGATGTCACTAATCATGTGTCATATATATCTATGAGCCCTCAGTACAAGTCATTCATAGGAGCTTTGCAATCTGCTGCATCTATACCACATGATTGGCAGGAGGCAAAACAAGATCCACGGTGGAGGCAAGCAATGCTGGAAGAAATGGCCGCTCTTGATAAACATATGCATAGCGTAACACTTTGAACTACTGCTTGTTCCATTATGCTTTAAGACACCTTAAGTGTGTAAAATTTGTAGAAGTCAAGTGGTCAGAATTATGTTCAATTTATTCAGAAGCAGACTGCCTATCTGGCCTAAGATAGCATTTTTCTGGAATACATCACTACAACACATGCAGAAATATTGCTATTCCATGCCTGAACTAAATCTTATTTTAAATTTCTGATTTCTTTAAATATCAGTTGTTAATCATGCCTGACTAGTTATATCCTACCTTACTGAGTAAATGTATATTGCAGTATTGTCCTTCCCTGCTAATTGTTTCAGTTTGTTAGTTTTCTATTTCCCAAGTTTAGATATGACTTCACTTATGGACTTACTGCAATTATATCATAATTATCTGGGCTATGGTATTAAGTATAGTAGTTACTACTGTATAAAAAAAGATAAATATTGACATTTTGTTTGCGTGTATATTCACAAAAAGTCGACACAGCTTACTAACATGTTTGCTTTTCAGGTCACTGAATGTCTTTGCAGAATATCATCTCCATAGTTGTACAAGCCTATATGCAAGGCTGTCTTCAGATGTAGCTACGAAAATCTACAAGAAGCAGCTGTATAGAATTATAAGTTGTATATTTAGAATCCTCTACTTGAAATGTAACCAGTTGTAATCAAGTAAAACATTTCATTTCGATTGTTGTACATTTTGCATAATGAATTAGAAAGAATATTTCGAGTGTTTTTGTGCATCAAGGTACTGTGTTTGATTCGAAGTGGAATGAATTGGAAAGAATATTGGAGTGCAACTCCGACCCAGAACAATAATCCACATGGTGATTAATATATTATATCAGAAGCAGTGATCTACATCAGCTTCCAACACTTACAAGTGTTGCTACAGGCAGCCGGTATCTGTTGCTGCCTTGCAACATATATTTGTATTAGTTACCAACGGATACACATCTGTTGCAGTAGATCCTTACAACGCCAGTTGCAACGCATACTAAATGTGTTGGTATAGATCCTAGCAACATTTATATGGGTTTTTTGTAACATTTATATGTGTTGCAAAAGAGGTGTTTCTCTTGTAGTGATAAGACTGTGCTACCTAATTTGGCTATGTGCATAATTGGGGCCGAATAAGCTGATGCCTTCGCTTTTATAGGCGGCACCGAGAAACACAACATCACATCGATATTTTTACGTTGTCATCATATTCATTCTGGTCCCTAAAATCTTGGTATTCACAAAGGAAGAACATACACCATATATGGTATCGCGCTGAACGGAGGGCTTTCTTTTTAAATATGTGTAATTCAAGTATTGTACACTTACCAAATTTATCCAGGAGACTTGGCGAAAGGCATCTTCCGATGGATTAATATTGCTGAGTCACTGACACACCGGCCAGAGTGGGCTAAAGAGGGCGCTGCGTGACCCATGCAACGAAGGAGCCAGTGCCGCGAGAACGTCCGGACGGGACTGTGCTGTACTCGTCGTGCAAAGCAGCGAACGTTTGGATTAGGACGACAGCTTCACCGTAAATTTTGGCAGGAGCTGAAGGGATTTCGTCTTATGCCTAACAACTTTTGTAGCTTAATGAATGAAGACAGGCTGTTGAGTGTGCGTGCACCGCAATCTGACAGCAGCTAACGGCTAACCAGTCTGTTCGCTTCGCTGCTTTGCAGCAGCTACAGTGTTTCAGTTATTTCTTCTGCAGCCGCTACAGTATTTCTGCAGTCACTACAGTGCTCATAGTTATTTTTCCGCAGCTGCAGCCTGCCGAACACTCTAAACATTTCCGTTGCCACTGATGTGCTGTAGATTTAGGCAGAAATGTGAACGGACTTTGTCGAATGCCTAACGGATAGTATTGTCTCTAGGCTCGGTTGAGTGTGCACGCACTGCAAGGAAAGCAATGCTAGGTGTTTTGCTCCCATGCCGCACGCACAGCATTATAAGGCACGTTTGGTTGCCTGCATGAGGCCTAGGCCAGGCTCGCTGCATGCAGGTTCGGATGATTGGTTGCCTGCACAAACGTCTGGGTCTGGCTCCTGAGATGCAAAAGCTAGCCCGTAACCTGGCTCTGTAGAAACGAAATTCATTTGCGTTTCTGGCGGGCCTGGCTCGGGGATGCAACCGATTAGTCTATAAAAGTGTCATTAACACATTGATTAGTATATATCAAGTGATATTAGTTTATTTTAAATTAGATTAAGGTTTGATATGGTAAAATAAGTGCTAAATCAAAGATACAACACAAAGAAAATATAGTTTAATATTTTTTTTTTTTTTTTTAATCTCATACAAAACATACCCATGCGGGCAACCAAACAACTGCTCTACTCAGCCTGCATGAATTGATTCAGACAACCAAACAATACCATGTTGCACGCAGCTAGCCTGGCTCCGCGCGACCTGGTTGGCAGATACGAGCCAGGCTCTCCTCGAAAGGAATCCAAACACGACCTATAATGCTGTTTCGTGCTCACGTATGCAATGCATGATACTGGGGCCTCTCGCGGCACATTTTTTTATGAAATGCATAAAATATACCTGGCCAACGGCCCGGCCAGCCCGGCCCGAGACAATCACAAAGCGGGCCGTTTTCATAACGGGTGGGACGACTTTTCTGGTTAAAGGGTCCCGTCGTGCGCGAATCGTCGCCTCCGCCCAGGGCAACACCAGGCCTCTCTCCGCCCACCCCCTTTTTCCTCCTCCGTCTTTTGTTGTGGGGCCGTTTCTGGCTGCAATTGGCCCTCGATGTTGGCACAGGAAGGGGCGCATTGCTGAAGATCCGTCAAGATAATTAAAGATTCAAGTCTCTGGCGGCGCTCGTTTGTGTCCTGGATGAATTTATTGACGGATCGCCGCCGGAGACTTGAATCTTCAATTATCTTGATAGATCTTCAGCAATGCGCCCCTTCCTGCCCAATTGAGGCCCAATTGCAGCCAGAAACGGCCCCACAACAAAAGACGGAGGAGGAAAAAGGGGGTTCTCATGGCCAGATCGTCAGGGAAATCAAGGCCAGATCGTCAAATTTTACCTCGGTGGAGTTTGTACACGAGGGTTGGGAGTCGAATATCAATGCTCAGACATTAGCTCGACATTGTATTTTTGAACCAGTACGTCGCCATGTTTGGCTTATAAGTCCCCCTGTTGGCATCTGTAACTCCATCCTTATGAACAATCAATAAACGATGGAAGTTGATCTAAAAAAAAAGGAAGAGGACTTCTTGTTGAATAGGCGGAGGCGACGCGGTCCTGTTTAAAACGGGTTTAATGGGCCGCTTTCTTCATGAGAAAGAGAGCTTAGCCTTACCTCTTAACAATTGGTTGACTGACCTCTTACCATAGTGTTGGGCCGGCCCAGCGATTAAAAAATAATTTTCATTGGTTCTTTTTTAAATAAATAAATAAAACCGGACCAAACGGGCCATGCCGGCCCGTGTAGCACGGCCCAGATGATGGGCTAAATGGGCCAGACACTAAACGGGCCGTCCTATGCCAGCCCGATGGGCCTGCACCTAGGCCCAAACACGACACTTAACTGGTTTGTGGTACGGGCCGGCACGGCCTATTAACCAATAGGCCCGGGCCGTGTTTGGACCGAGCTAAAAAAAATTGCCTGGGTAAGTCCTTTTAGCCGGCCCATTTTTCCGGCTATAGCATAGAAAGATAAAAGTAGAATCTGATTTTCGCTTGCAAATAAAAGAAAAGGGAAGAAGGAAATAGTAATTTGCATTTCCTATCGGTCACATGTAAAGACTAAAAAAATATGGGACAATAGCATTTTAACCATGATTCTAGACTCTAATTGTGTTTTCACCATCGATTTTTAGATTTTGCAAGATCACCATTGATTGCTTTCAGATTTTGCAAGATCACCATTGATTTTTCGAAAAATGATGGTAAAATCGTAAAACTATTTTGCAAGATCACCATCGCTTTTCGAAAACTGATGGTAAAATCGCAAAATCTGAAAATCGATGGTGAAAACGCAATTGGAGTTTGAAAGGATGGTTGTTTTGCAAATGTCCTAAAAAATATTTACATAGTCTGTAGTCACATGCAAATAAGTTGCAAGCAATACTGTTTTGAAACTAAGTTGTAAGTAATTTTGTTTTCATCATTTAGAGTTATTTAATATTCCTACCACTATCACACTACCAGAAACTGGGTCTTTGGTGACGGACAAATAACGTCAGTAAAATACAAAAAAACAACCGTCAGAAAATATAATTTCAGTCAGTAAACCGTTAGTAAAAACCCTCACTAATAGACGGACAGTAAGATGTGAGTTTTTTGACGGGCTCTCCTCACTCGTGATAGAGTTCTCCGTCAGAATTTTGTTGGCCATGATAAAAAAAATTAATATCAGAACGAAGCACACTCAAAGATCCTCAATATACACTTGCAAATTTCATATACAAAGGAATGCACAGGCAGTAATGGTCTCAAAATATTTCCATTCACAAACAGAGCAATATAGCATCTACCAATTCCTCCAACGTTAATCCCTTGTAGGTAGCACCCGTTGATAATGCAGTAGTAGATTGATGAGAGGAGGAACGTTTCCATGAAACAGAGGCGAAAGTTCTTTTAGAATGGTTATCTACACTGCACAAGCTGAAACTTTGGTGTCCAGTTATGGCTAACAAACATGGGCAGAGCATGAACTGAAAGTCAATTTAACATGATGTTTTAAATCATCCACAGATACCTGAATATACGGCCCTCACTAGTTCGAACATGAACTGAAAGTCAATTTAACATGATGTTTTAAATCCTCAAACTAGCATAGCCTCCCATTGATAGCATACGGGAATGGCCTTATGAGCCACGGGATACTCAACTAACGAGCCAATGAAGACAATTTTTTATCAGAAAAAAAACGAGGCAATGAAGACGATGCAAAACAAAACTTTCGGTAACAGAAAAACGAAATATTAACACCACAGACGACCTATATCGATTTCTCAACTTCGCGCATATCAGCAACATATTTCAAAAGTATATCAGGCAGGGCAACTACTATCAATTAGGTCAAACTTTATCAACCCAAGCATTTTAGGTCCAGGCGAAACCATATGACGATTATTTATGACACAACCCACACCATTGAGATAGCAGCTGGCAAAGGTAACTCAGAAGAACAAACTCTATGCCCTTTTGCACACCCCTCCCTCGCACACATATCCAGCTGGGGTTTCCTCAGTAGTGGCCTTCTCCTCATCCTTCTTTTCCTCTGCCAATGCGCATTTGGGATGCAGATCGAATTCGCACTCCACGCACCTGTAGGTCCAGGAGCTGCCCAGATCTTCGCATCCATCACAGCTGTACACCTCAGTGCGCATCAGGACAAGCTCGTGCTCATCATGCAGCTCATGCTTCAGCTTCTCAGGCCACCCCTTTGCTACTTCATCAAGCTTCTTCTTCAGCTCCTCGAGTCTTTCCTCGGTGAATGGGAAAGCATCAGCACCATGGATCATCAGTAGGCTTTTTGCATCCTTGGTGACAGTCTGCCCAGTAGGACCGATGGCGACAAGTGAAGGGATCCCACGGATTTTGAAGGTCTTCTTCAATGATGCCTTCCTTTCATCTTCCAAGGGAAGAGCAAGCCACGGCATTTCAGAGAAAAATTCATCAAAGGAGCTCTGGTCCCTGTCGCTAGATATGAAGACAATCTCAAAATCACTGTTCTTCTCCTTGATCTTGTTGTATTCCTTGACAAGTGTAGGCAGGAAAGCTCGGCATGGTCCGCACCATTTGGCTGAGAAGTACAGGAGGACAGTCTTCCCCACAAGTTCAGATACAGGAACCTGAGATCATGCATAAAAGTAAATTATAATCTTCTAGTGATAATTATAGAGCTGGAGAAATAAAAACCATCATAAGCGCATAACAACTTTTCACAAACAATCTTTAAGCAGACAATATAATAACACGAAAGGTAAAACAAAATACCCCGTATCCATTGGCAGTAACTTCGTTTTGCACAAGAATAGAAAATATAACAGGACAAGGTTAAGCCAAACATCCCTTCATATATTAGTGCCAGTAACTTGGTCCCGTTGATAAAAAAATTATCGCAAATCACCCTAGAGTTAGTATAAGAGAACAATTAAAGACCACTGTAGCCAGTGGAGTTCTTTTATCTAAGATACAACACATACATAACAGAATGAGCATCTTTGAAAGCAAGTAACTCCAAACAGTAATAAAGAATTTCACATAACCATTCACCCACATACCTTTGCTCCATCCTTCCCAATGACAAAGTCCAGATCGCTGCTGACCAGAAGGGACTCTAAGGTTTGAGATGCTGCTTTAGCCTTTGCCTTCTCAGCAAGAATTTCCAACTTCTCAGAATTGAAGGGGAACCCCTCCCATGCCTCAAAACCATGCTCATCAATTATGTCAGCAACATTGTTGTTGAGTGTCTTCCCATCAGGGCCAATCAGGGCAAGTGTCGGCAGAGCACTAAGCTCAAAGTAACGAACCAGCTTCTCACACATCTTGTCACCTTGAGGAATTGCAAGCCAAGGCATGTTTGCAAAACTCTCATTAAATGATGACTCATCATTGTCCAAGGATACAGCCACAACTTCAAACTTCTCTCCAGTTTCTCTGAGTTTCTCATAAATCTTAGCAAGCACTGCAGTGAAGTCATCAACAGGACCATAGCCATTCACCACAAAGCACAAACCAACATACTTCCCTTCAAGCTCAGAGATGGGTACCTGGGTACAGATAACAACAGAATAACAGATAAGCACTAAAATCATGAATTAAGTCAATGACAATAAGCAGCGTCATTAAGGAGTTACCTTGTCTCCCTTGTTTGAAATTAGGTAGTCACGCACAGGTGTGCCAAGCACAGTGTGAACAGTCTGATTAGCCTTTGCTTCTTCTTCCTGCTTCTTCAGTTCATTGATTCTATCTGGTGTGAAAGGGTAAGCCTCTACGCCATACTCACTGACAAATTCCACTCCATCTTCAGTGTAAACTTCTCCAGTCTTTGCATTAAGGATGACAAGGTGTGGGATACCCGAGACCTTAAACCGGCCATCAAGGCCCTCACGGCCTTCAGAGTCAGAGAAAGGGACGGCCAGCCATGGCATCTTTGCAAAATAGGCATTGAATCCTTCCTCATCCTGATCACCAGAAACAAAGACCACCTCAAAGCTCTTGCCCTGTGAGGCCAGTTCATTGTATGTTTCGATCAGCTTCGGCGTGAAACGCCTGCAGGGCGGGCACCATGAGGCCGAGAAGTAGATGGCCACTGTGCTTGCCTTAATGCTGCTGACGTTCACCTGCAGGACGACATAAAGAGCTGTTCAGGTACCACATTCTAGTTTAGGAGAACAAAATAGCTTTTATTCAATCACCAAACGCAAACAGTTACTCTTTATTATTCAGGTACGCAAGAATCTGATGCATGGTTTCGTTAAAACCCACCTTTTCACATGTAAGAACTAACTAAAGGTAACCTTTTATTATCTACTAAACGTGATAACTACAGTTATGGAATAAATCTTAGCAACTTTCCATCACTTTGTGATGAACTCACGCTATCATATCATTTCGGAAAGAAATTTACCAGAACAATATTTTGCCCCATCTTCCACTATAAATGGGTTAAACATGACTATTGACCATTCTGCGAGGACCCTATTCGAAGATAAGATCACCAAAGAACAAAATGATTCCACCAGAGAAAATGAGACCATGGTGCTCGTCATAAACTTATTTAGTGGCTGGACGAAATCATAACCTCAGTAGCCTGAATAGAATACTAAAATAGAGATACATTTCAAAGAAACAAATCGAACATCTAAAAATTGGGGAAACTGCCTCGTCAAGCAGGAAAAAAACACACACTACGCGATCAGGTTCTCCTTGATCTTATTCGTATAACTTCGTATAATAGGTTTGAGATGCTGCTTTAGCCTTTGCCTTCTCAGCAAGAATTTCCAACTTCTCAGAATTGAAGGGGAACCCCTCCCATGCCTCAAAACCATGCTCATCAATTATGTCAGCAACATTGTTGTTGAGTGTCTTCCCATCAGGGCCAATCAGGGCAAGTGTCGGCAGAGCACTAAGCTCAAAGTAACGAACCAGCTTCTCACACATCTTGTCACCTTGAGGAATTGCAAGCCAAGGCATGTTTGCAAAACTCTCATTAAATGATGACTCATCATTGTCCAAGGATACAGCCACAACTTCAAACTTCTCTCCAGTTTCTCTGAGTTTCTCATAAATCTTAGCAAGCACTGCAGTGAAGTCATCAACAGGACCATAGCCATTCACCACAAAGCACAAACCAACATACTTCCCTTCAAGCTCAGAGATGGGTACCTGGGTACAGATAACAACAGAATAACAGATAAGCACTAAAATCATGAATAAAGTCAATGACAATAAGCAGCGTCATTAAGGAGTTACCTTGTCTCCCTTGTTTGAAATTAGGTAGTCACGCACATGTGTGCCAAGCACAGTGTGAACAGTTTGATTAGCCTTTGCTTCTTCTTCCTGCTTCTTCAGTTCATTGATTCTATCTGGTGTGAAAGGGTAAGCCTCCACACCATACTCACTGACAAATTCAACTCCATCTTCAGTGTAAACTTCTCCGGTCTTAGCATTAAGGATGACAAGGTGAGGTATACCCGAGACCTTAAACCGGCCATTATGGCCCTCACGACCTTCAGAGTCAGAGAAAGGGACGGCCAGCCATGGCATCTTTGCAAAATAGGCATTGAATCCTTCCTCATCCTGATCACCAGAAACAAAGACCACCTCAAAGCTCTTGCCCTGTGAGGCCAGTTCATTGTATGTTTCGATCAGCTTCGGCGTGAAACGCCTGCAGGGCGGGCACCATGAGGCCGAGAAGTAGAGGGCCACTGTGCTTGCCTCAATGCTGCTGACCTTCACCTGCAGGACGACATAAAGGGTAGTTCAGGTACCACATTTCAGTTTAGGATAACAAAATAGCTGTATTCAATCACCAAACGCAAATAGTTACTCTTTATTATTCAGGTACGCAAGAATCTGATGCATGGTTTCGTTAAAACCCACCTTTTCACATGTAAGAACTAACTAAAGGTAACCTTTTATTATCTACTAAACGTGATAACTACAGTTATGGAATAAATCTTAGCAACTTTCCATCACTTTGTGATGAACTCACGCTATCATATCATTTCGGAAAGAAATTTACCAGAACAATATTTTGCCCCATCTTCCACTATAAATGGGTTAAACATGACTATTGACCATTCTGCGAGGACCCTATTCGAAGATAAGATCACCAAAGAACAAAATGATTCCACCAGAGAAAATGAGACCATGGTGCTCGTCATAAACTTATTTAGTGGCTGGACGAAATCATAACCTCAGTAGCCTGAATAGAATACTAAAATAGAGATACATTTCAAAGAAACAAATCGAACATCTAAAAATTGGGGAAACTGCCTCGTCAAGCAGGAAAAAAACACACACTACGCGATCAGGTTCTCCTTGATCTTATCTACACCCTTTGAAACAAGTTCGAAAGCATCTTCGATGCAAAATCGTGATCTTGTCAAATCCAGACTATGCAAAACAAGTTCCAGAGCATCTTTGATGCGCAACCCCATCGCCCCTTTTTTGTTACGTTCAGTTCAATTCACCGCGACACCAACCAGTCAACCACACCATCCATGAACAAGAAGCGAAAATAAAAGAAGAAAACGAGATAGACAAGCTAAGCACGGCATCACCGGGCAACAAAGATCGCACAACCGCAAATCTGCACAAATCGCAGCAGGAACGGGAACGGGAAGGGAGAGGGAAAGAACGGGACCTGCTCGCCGGAGTTGCGGACGAGAAAATCGCGGTCGCCGGAGACAAGGATCGTCCCGATACCGCCGTCGGCGGTCGCTGCCTCCGCCA
>LAPY01001734.1:60533-72217 GCA_000970635.1 Eragrostis tef
TACCGCCGTCGGCGGTCGCTGCCTCCGCCATCCGCCGCGCGCTGGCTCGCACTCGAGGGGCTTGGAGACGCTGGAGCGGGGGGCTGCAAAAGCAGGAGAGAAGTGGGCTGCGTGAGATGGGTGAGTGGTGGCTTCCGTTCTTGCGCCGCCTGGGTTCGATATATACGCGGGCGCGGGGATGACGGGGGGTGGTCTGGTTTCGGCTGATTGGGCGGCCGAGATGGTCAAGGCTTCCTTCGCATGGAAGATACTAGTAGATCAGAGAAAGGGAGAAACAGGGTCACACCTAACCAATCACACTTTTTTTTTTCACCATGTTTTATTGGTTTGGACTACAAATTCTATCTTTTGATGTTTAAATGATCTATTTCATGTTTTGATCAGGCGATACTTTTACATGTTACCGATGAGGTTTAGGGTTTTGGAATTTTATGAAACGGAGAGCGAAGATTGTTCCGCTTCGAAGAGCTTGGGAAAGGTAGACCAGGCGGAATGGAAGAGGTCGGGCAGACCGGCAGGTCATCACATTATGGTGGCGCCATCGACAAAGTGCTGATTGTGATGACTGTTGGGTGTGACAAAGACACAACCGAAGACAGAGGAGGCATGCACTAGGGGCAGTTGTGATTGGGAGTCGCTTTCGCTCGGGAAGAAGAGAAATACATCGTGTGACTTATGGAAGAAGAAAAGTGAAGTGCCGTTAGATGGAGATCCAATGGATACAATATATATAGGTTGGAGTCTAAATTCCCTTTTTTTTAGCTGGCCTATTTTCAGTATGCCCCAAAAACATTTTATGAACTACATTAAATTGGTGAATTTTTACCTTGCCTTTTTTTCTAATACACCTCTAAAACTCATGCAAAAAAAAGAATGCACCTCTAAATGAATATGTTTATTTTGATTTCTAGTGTAAAATTAATGGTGCTTTTGTCGATAGGATGGTATTGATCTAGTAAATATACTAGAAGGTTGATCAAAGATAATATGACCAATTTTTGTCCTCAAGTTTAGTTGGACTTTTGGTTGGGTTTCTTATATGATACAAAAGGTTCCTCTGAGTTTCAGCTTTTGTCGCAGTTGGATCTATGCAAAATTGCAACAAGTTCCTTTTACGTATTTGTGTTAGCCCACGCGAGTCCATGTATATTGTGGCTCCTCATCCCTCATGCAAATAAATTTTTAAATTTCCCAGTCATATATACAGATTTTGGTAGCCATATCTCGCAACCAAACTTTAACCAAACATGTTAATTAAAGTATGAAAAAAAGTATATTTCGCTTTCATCAAACATTGCATCTTCCGGTGAAACATTGTACATTTGAGCAGGCTCGTGTTTAGCTGGTTTTCTATCGAACTGAGAGGATATGGATTAGTCATGAGGAAAAAATCATATTTCAATTACCAGAAGAGCAAAGGTAGTATGTTTTAACTTACCTTTGTTTTCTTACAAATTTCAATTGCACTTTTTGATCTTTTCTTAGCTCGTACAAGGGCATTGCAAACAACACCTTCATGTGGCTGATTACTAAATCATGCTTCAAATTCAAACATAATGGGATGACAAGAGTGAGGTTGTTGGGAAGTTGCATTAGTGGACCAAGTTGCTAATTTCTCTCCAAAAGTTGTAATTATTGCAGTGTAACAAATTGCTCCTAAAGCGGTGGTACATTCATTCCATTTTGTATTTTTTACATTTTGTATATGCGCGTCACGGAAGGATGGTTCTGAGTCTTCTGACACACCAAACGGGACTGCACGTATGCGTCTATATGTATGCAGAAAAGGCAAGTTGGTGATGGCGTGGTCGGTTGCTTTGATTGTCGTATGCGGTTATTTATTTGCATCTTCATCATGAATGTAAAAAATATAATTGATAAAGAGGCAGAAATCGTGGTTATCCGAACTCTGTTCATTATTTCGGTGTCACTGCACGTTAACGTCGCGTGCCCTTCCCAACCAGAAGCCAACTGAGGTCAATGAGAAGAAAGAAGCCTTTGGTGAAATTAACCTGGGTGTGTTCGTTGTATGGAGTCTAAAATTTAGAAAGGTCTAAACAAAAAGAATCTTGTCATTAGACGATGGTTACTGTATAATTCGCGAGACGAATCTAATGAGGGTACTTAATACGTGATTAGACGATGGTTACTGTAGTATTACTGTAGCATCATGGTAACAAAACATAGACTAATTAGACTTGTTAGATTCGCCTCGTAAAGATATACCTATCTGTAAAAAGGTTTTGTCATTAGACTTTATTTAGTACTCTTAAATAATAAGATTCTCGGTCTAAATTTTAGAGGGTCTAAAGCAACAAACGCGTTCTATTGATAGTATATAGCTTTATTATGCAGGTTGTCTCCAAGCAGACGGTGGCAAAACTTCTCCTGATGGCCATCGCTTTTATGGTATACGGTCGGTGGCTTTGTGGTGAAGGACCTTTCTCGCAACGATCGATCGGCACCGCACTATACTCGTCAACTCAAAGTCGTCGATGTCGTTGTTCGTCGCTATAACAAACAGACGAAGAAACCGCGCGTGCCGCCCCGTCCCACCGGCTGATAGATCTGTCCCTCTCAGTTCACACTGCCGTTTGAAAAAAAAAACATCGCTCGATCACTTCCTTTTCCACTAAGTGATTGCTTAGGGACCTTAGCGATGCGAAGAAAGGCGGTTCCTAGCGTGTTTCCGGTCCCAGGACGAGAATTTCTTCGATCTTGTAATCACCGCTTTTGCTTCCGTCATGCCCATGAACGTCACCTAAGCTTGGAACGAACGATCAAAGCAAGCCGTGTCGGTTCGTGCGCCCGAACTTGCGAGGATTCTTCCTAGTTAGCACCAAACGCGATGAGGCGTGTGGCTTCTGGAACCATCACCCCGATGGCCGGTGCACGGAGCGTATATTCTCTTGAACTGCCGATGCATACAATATGTCGTTAAAACCATGTTGAAAGCACTGGATTAAAGGTGCGTAGCTAACGAGATGAAGCACTACCATCCTGTCAGCGAGTAGGAAGTTGGAACACTGATGCAATTTTAACAAGACTGAGAAAGCACTATAAATTGAGTGTTACTCAACAAAGGGTGTCCAGGATAAGCTTTCCAACATCTCTTCCACCTTATTGACCAAGCTGACCGAGATAAAGTGTTACTTAACAAAGTGTTACTTAACAAGTCCGTCGTGGGATCGCCTGCACGAATTGACCAAGCTGACCGAGATAAAAGTACTTCAAAAGCTCCGCACGCATGTGGACCGAGCTACGGGATTCTCCGCCTCACAACATCCATTTGAAAAAAACTAACAAGTTATTATTTCTATTGATAGTATATAGCTTTATTATGCAGGTTGTCTCCAAGCAGACGGTGGCAAAACTTCTCCTGATGGCCATCGCTTTTATGGTATACGGTCGGTGGCTTTGTGGTGAAGGACCTTTCTCGCAACGATCGATCGGCACCGCACTATACTCGTCAACTCAAAGTCGTCGATGTCGTTGTTCGTCGCTATAACAAACAGACGAAGAAACCGCGCGTGCCGCCCCGTCCCACCGGCTGATAGATCTGTCCCTCTCAGTTCACACTGCCGTTTGGAAAAAAAAAAAAACAATGCGAAGAAATGCGGTTCCTAGCGTGTTTCCGGTCCCTGTCCAGGACGAGAATTTCTTCGATCTTGTAATCACCGCTTTTGCTTCCGTCATGCCCATGAACGTCACCTAAGCTTGGAACGAACGATCAAAGCAAGCCGTGTCGGTTCGTGCGCCCGAACTTGCGAGGATTCTTCCTAGTTAGCACCAAACGCGATGAGGCGTGTGGCTTCTGGAACCATCACCCCGATGGCCGGTGCACGGAGCGTATATTCTCTTGAACTGCCGATGCATACAATATGTCGTTAAAACCATGTTGAAAGCACTGGATTAAAGGTGCGTAGCTAACGAGATGAAGCACTACCATCCTGTCAGCGAGTAGGAAGTTGGAACACTGATGCAATTTTAACAAGACTGAGAAAGCACTATAAATTGAGTGTTACTCAACAAAGGGTGTCCAGGATAAGCTTTCCAACATCTCTTCCACCTTATTGACCAAGCTGACCGAGATAAAGTGTTACTTAACAAAGTGTTACTTAACAAGTCCGTCGTGGGATCGCCTGCACGAATTGACCAAGCTGACCGAGATAAAAGTACTTCAAAAGCTCCGCACGCATGTGGACCGAGCTACGGGATTCTCCGCCTCACAACATCCATTTGAAAAAAACTAACAAGTTATTATATGTACACACATCGTCGCCAAATCCTAACGTGACGATGAGCAACAGGGAACACAATTCTTTTTAGCTTTATTTGGCTCCAGACATGCCAACTTGTAAAACAAAAAAGTGCTGGGGGCGACTTGTGGAGGACGGCAGGCATCCGGTGCAATCAAGTACTTCGATTCTGGAAGACTCGGTTCAGGACACCCTGCACCGTGCCACCCACGCCTGCTCCCATGGCTTCAGCTAGGTATGCGGCCTGTGGAGATTGTTTGGATGCGACAGGTTAATACCACATGCGAGGTGATCCAATCTTAAGAGTGCACGCGCACATCAAGCTCACCTCTTGAAATGTTTTCTGAAGATCAAGAGCATCCTTGATACGGCGGTTCACAAATGTCCATGTATCACGAAACTCTGCCAAGTTGCAACAAAAGTGAGAAACAGTAACATAAGTATGCACCCAAATATACCTTACAAACACTACTATATGTCCAAAACTCTTCCAGAGTCTCGATGACCTTGGAACTCAGAAAGAAGCAAGAAAACCTTAGTTATGTACTCAAGTACAACATGGTAATTGGTAAATGTACAACACACTTAAAAGGCATGGAGTTACTTGTAAAAGGCAGCAAACACGATACTTGAATTTAGAAATGAGAAAAAAAGCCGTTGAAGAATTTTTATTTCTTTCATCTTACTTCTTCTGCACTTTCTACAAGACTAAAGAGCCGGAAAGATTACATTTCCACAGAATAGGTTCCAACTTCTGATATACCTTTCAAACTTTTAATTGTCTCACATAACAAGTACGCCCTCCGTTTTTGATATGTTGTCGTTAGGACAGCATTTGCTAGTTCAAATTGAACTAGCTTTGCTTGTCTGAACGACAAGCAAAAAAAACCGGAGGGAGTAACAAACAGAGAAAAAGGGCCACCAAGAAAAATGGTTACGGCCAGAAGTTCCAGATCTAAACTAGATTTTACTTTGGTTATGCACTTTTAAAACATCGATCTTTAAGAAAAAAGGTTCCTAGCAAAAGAAATTGGGTTCAAAAGGTCTCTGGCTGTGTTTAAAAAGGAATGAGGGCCATCTGTATTCCGAACACTAGTATGTTATTTAGTCCGTGAAGGAAATATTTTTCTCATTTTAATGCTTCTGGGTGAGTTGCTATCAGAACCATCATTGGTCAACTCAGGCTACAATTTCAAGTGTAACATGAACCAGAAACCAATATACAGCTTACGAGAAGTGCAAACCTGGTGAATTGTCTGTCAACATGTACACCTCTGAGGTTGAGTAGATACCGCCAAGCACAGTACGCTTCACATACCAATCAATATCTGATCCAGCATCTCCAGCAGCATGCCAAATCTCATCAACAAGGACAGCTCGCTGCTTTAAGCTTGTTGAGACGTTTGCTGGTTGGGACTGTCAAACAGCATATAGTTAGCAATATATTAACATTTGATTCAATTAAACGCAAGGACAACGAAAGATATGATGGAGCACCTGGATACTCAGAGCTTGAGGCCACTTTGATATGTAAGGTGCCTGCATTTCCAGTCTCATCCTAACAAGTTTTGAGAGCCTCTCACTCAGTATCAAGGTCTTTAACTGCTCTCCTTCTCCAGCATCAATGCGATCTATCAATTGTTGGAGGCAGTCATCCATGAAAAACTACATAGAAAAACATAAGGTTAATCAGAATGGCCACACTTAGTGGAGGAACACGAATTGCACTAGACCTCCAAGAATTTTCTGATATATTTTACCCAAACAACAGCAATGTTTCTTAAAGATTTATTGAAGTAAAAAAAACTAATTTACTTATTACAAAAATTCGACTTTGCACAAGATAGTAGCAACAGATCATCTGAAGGAAGCAAGGATTTTCTCTTTGACTATGATGAAAATGATGGAACTGATTCCCTCAAAAAAAAAATGATGGAACTGGGTTGAGGAGGTTGAATTTCTGCTCAGTCATAGGAGGATTTCAATGTCACCATCGAATTTGTTTTCAAAAGTATCACCCCAAAACATATGGCATCCAATTTTATTGATGATCTAAGGGATCAATAATTAGTATAGAAACTATTAGAAAACCCAAGCAAGGGCTTTCCCATTCACTTCTTTTATTTTTATATTCTCCCTACTTTATAGCCCTCCATCTTTTTGTTTGCTTATATTTCTCCCCACTTTGGTGTTCTCTTCCAAGATAAACCATTTTTTTTTTTGCTTGCAGCACATTTTCAGGCCAATGGAAGGAAATGCCTGCAAGGTGTTTATCATCTAAATGCAAGTGAACATAAGGCAATAGCTTATGTCAGTACAAACATTACATATACTAGAGCACTCTAGTATATCGTGCATCAAATCCATGGCCAACACCAAGTCTGCAAGTGTGAACTCATTGTGCGCAAATGGATTGACCAAAATAAAACAGTCAGAAAAAGGAATTGCATGAACAAGGCAGAAAGGCGAGACATCACAGTATATTTTGCTCAAGGTACCATTGATTTTTTTTAACGAATTTTATCTTCTAGCTTTCCCTAGAATGGTAAAAAATATGTGTTACTCCCCAGTTAACAACTTATATTTGTGAGCCATCATTAAAACTCTAGCAAAAGAAATTGGGTTCAAAAGGTCTCTGGCTGTGTTTAAAAAGGAATGAGGGCCATCTGTATTCCGAACACTAGTATGTTATTTAGTCCGTGAAGGAAATATTTTTCTCATTTTAATGCTTCTGGGTGAGTTGCTATCAGAACCATCATTGGTCAACTCAGGCTACAATTTCAAGTGTAACATGAACCAGAAACCAATATACAGCTTACGAGAAGTGCAAACCTGGTGAATTGTCTGTCAACATGTACACCTCTGAGGTTGAGTAGATACCGCCAAGCACAGTACGCTTCACATACCAATCAATATCTGATCCAGCATCTCCAGCAGCATGCCAAATCTCATCAACAAGGACAGCTCGCTGCTTTAAGCTTGTTGAGACGTTTGCTGGTTGGGACTGTCAAACAGCATATAGTTAGCAATATATTAACATTTGATTCAATTAAACGCAAGGACAACGAAAGATATGATGGAGCACCTGGATACTCAGAGCTTGAGGCCACTTTGATATGTAAGGTGCCTGCATTTCCAGTCTCATCCGAACAAGTTTTGAGAGCCTCTCACTCAGTATCAAGGTTTTTAACTGCTCTCCTTCTCCAGCATCAATGCGATCTATCAATTGTTGGAGGCAGTCATCCATGAAAAACTACATAGAAAAACAAAAGGTTAATCAGAATGGCCACACTTCAGTGGAGGAACACGATTTGCACTAGACTTCCAAGAATTCTCATATATATTGTACCCAATGAACAACAATGTTCTTGCAGATTTAGTTAAGTAAAAAAAATCTATTTTTCTTATTACAAAAAAACGACTCTGAACAAAATAGTAGCAACGGATCATCTGAAGGAAGCAAGAATTTACTCGTCGACTATGACGAAATGATTGAACTGATTCACTAAAAAACAAATGATGGAACTGGGATGAGGAGGTTGAATTTCTGCTGAGTCATAGGAGGATTTCAACGTCATCATCGAATTTGTTTTCAAAAGTATCACCCCTAAACATATGCCATCCAGTTTTATTGATGATCTGAGGGATCAATAATTAGTATAGAAACTATTAGAAAACCCAAGCAAGGGCTTTCCCATTTCCACTTCTTTTATTTTTCATATTCCTCCTACTCTATAGCCCTCCATCTTTTTGGTTGCTTCTATTTCTCCCCACTTTGGTGTTCTCTTCCAAGATAAAACATAAACCTTTTTTTTTTGGCATGCTGCACATTTTCAGGCCAATGGAAGAAGCAAATGCCCGCAAGGTGTTTATCATCTAAATGCAAGTGAACATAAGGGGATAGCTTATGTCGGTACAAATATTACATATATTAGAGCACTCTAGTATGTCGTGCGTGAAATCCATGGCCAACAACAACAGCAAGTCTGCAAGTGTGAACTCATTGTGCTCAAATGGATTGACCGAAATCAAACAGGCAGAAAAAGGAATTGCATGAAACAAGGCAGAAAGGGTATCAGAGTTTTTTTTTTTCAAGGTACCATCGATTCTTTTAACAAATTTTATTTTCTAGCTTCCCCTGAAATGGTAAAAAAAACGTGTACCCCAGTTAACAACTTATACTTGTGCACCGTCATTAAAACTGTTCATCCCTCCCTACATTTCTCTCGTGTAAAGCATAAACAAAGAATTTAGGATATCAAAGCAGTCACATCCAGTTGTCCACTAACAGTATATCAGCATAAATGTATGCAAGGTCGTGCATCTTGAGATGATAGCTAACTGATAATTTTCATAATGTTCAGCTAAAATATTGTTATAAGTTTCCAAATCATGATTAAAACGATGGAGAAAGTTCTTCGACAGCATAACAGTCAATCTTGCAAAATCCAATCATGCAACAAAAAAAATCAATTGTTCTGTAGTTCCATACAAACCAAGAAAAGGTTTAACCACGAAATCATAATCTCAGGTATCATGGACAAAGCCAAAAGCCATTTTCATTGTATCATAACAGCACGCTAAAAGGAAACCAAGAACATTTCAGACGTAAACATTGTATAGTGCATCTTGAGGTAGGGAGGGATGTAGGAGAGGGAGGGGGTTAGCAGAAACTTGTGCAACCGTTCAACCGGATGGTGTTTAAGGTTTCTTATATGCAGGTCACTGCTCCAGAAATAAGATGCAAGCTAGTTCCAGATTCTCACAAAAAGAACCTCATTGATGCTAACACATAGACAATATTACACAAAGCAGTTAGATGATACACACACAAGGCCTTTATAGCTTCCATGACGTTCACACTTTAAACTCCCTGACGGGAAGTAGTAACTACAGAAGTGATTGCTCATGTAACAGGGAGATTTCCTATCTCTAGGTTGACACATTCTCAAATGAGAGATGCTACAGGTCCGACCCGTTAGACCGACTCATGTCCGACCAGCAGCATCATGTGGACCAGCAATGACCGGCTGCAAATTCCAGCGTTTGTGGGCCATAGATCAGGAGGAGTCGGTGGTCAGTCGGACGTCTCGGTCGGATGTATAGCATATTTCTTCTCAAATATAAGAGCCCAGATCACATTAGGCACAAAGTGAAAATCTGCCTGTAAATGTTTTGGATCAAACGTTTGCTAAGATGTATGAGAAATTGTCAATAAAAACAACCTGCTGCCACTATTGTGAATTGAATATAAAATTTGACTCTGTACTCTTCCGTATGCGTTATCTCTAAAGGCCTGACTCGTGGTTATCATTGTTAACTGACTAATTGACAACCAGAAAATTGAGTTCGTTAGAATGTTAGCCAACTGATAGTCGTAAGTTCATCACAACACTATCCTGCTGCCTAGATTCTAAGTGCCGCATAACCCGCATTTGAGACACACTAACCCTTGTACACTGCATGCCTAGAACTTTTTAAAGATGGCAGTGTGGGCATGCAAATGAACAGTTTTATATCATTCCCTAACAGCTTTAAATCTATTTTCCTACAATGTTATTCAGAGCAATGTTATTCAGAGCAGCGTGGGTGTACAACATGGCAGCACCAAGCCACCAGGCACACAAGTGGTGAGATTGAGACCCATCCTGCCATCCAAGTGTGCAACCACAATCATCCCACCAAATAACAGACTGTAATGTCCGCCTCACCTTCCAACCCAAGACAATGTCTGGTCGATGCATACCATAGTTTACCAAGCACAAACATCATGCATCCCAAGCAACGTACATCCCCCAACGATTCGTTTCTTGCTACAAGTGCAATCACCTCACCACAAATCCAAACGAAGTGTCATTAAGGATGTCAGATTCAGAGCAATAGTACCTCAACAAGGGCGGCCTCCTTCCTTGGGAACGCCCCGACGATGGCCGGAGAGACGCCGACGTCCCTGGCGCCCGCGACCATTGCAGACTCGCTCCATCCCATCCGCGGCTATGGCAGAAATGGACATCCAAAAAATCTCAAATAAAGAATCATCAGTTAACAAAATGCACAAAACAATCAGGAGGTGGGTTCGAATCGCAACCACGTGGAGCAGCGACGCGCGGAGGACCTTCTCCTGTTCCTCCTGGTACCCCTCGCCGGCCTGGCGCCGCGCCCCCGCCGAGGCTCCAGGGGACGACCGGCGTGCTCCGCTCGCGCCGGTTCCCGTGGTGGTGGAGGAGGAGGAGGATGCGCCCGCGCCCTCCGAACCGAGCGGCTCGAGGGCGGGCTCCAGCGGCGGCGGCGGGAGCGTCGGTGTTGGCGTCTGCGGCGGCACCGATGCGCCCGCGGAGAAACGGCGGGGAGCAAGCGCGGCGACGCATGGCGGGGGAAGGTGCTCGGCGGAACGGTGGGACGGTGTCTTGGAGAGTCGGATGGAAACGGGCTTGGAGGATCATCCGCCGTTCGTTGACTCTAACGGACGGTGGAGATTCGGTTTGTGGCTGGGGGGAGGGAGAGGGAGGGCGGGCGGGCCCCGAGGCATGCCACGTATCACTCGCATCGACGGGCACGTGGCACATTTTTCGACTACGTGTAATTTGAAATCACCACCCGAGAGATCCAGTGCCAACATTAAGAAAGAAATCGGGACCTCGTCTCCTCGAACTAGGTTCAATTTAAACTTGTTAAATGTCTTGTTTTTTTAAAAAAAACTTGTTAAATGTCCTAATAAGTCCAAAATAGATGAAAACATCCCTCCAATGATACTCCTAGACGACCAGTAGAACATTTTAGGCAACTTAAACCTAGATGACAACTTTCTATTTTAAAACATAATATATAGTAACATTCTATTGTGATATAAGGGGTGTTGGTCTAGTGGTCAAGACACCCGAGTAGCACCCATGGAAGCAAATTTTCTAAGATTAACAGCTTTATGCTTTCAGCGGTAGGGTTTTCTTAATTTTGCATTTGCTCTCCTCTTAATGAACTGAAAAAAAAGGTGAAGTGACATTTCAATTGCTTCTGTGTGATCACCAACCATAAGGAGTCACAAGGAAAAGATCTGAAATTATAAATCACACGGAAGATCGGTGTGGACTACTTAGAATGAGCAGATTTCTCTTATTACTCAAGTAAAAATGATCGTTTGATGGCCAATCCAGACAGGCCTGATTAATGAAGTTTGGTGGAATCGTAGAAGAGACTTGATTAATGAAGCATATGGGCGAGTCTTGATGCCATGCATTCGGTAATGAAGCTAACGAGTTGCAACAAATCCAGTATGTTCCTGTAAAAGGAAATATAAGCCCGTGACCAAATTTATTCAATATATATGCATCCATTTGTCGCACTTATTGCATTTTGCATTCTGTTGTCAAATAATGTAGCACGAAATGAACTATTCCAAGACACAAATGAGTGTACGGTTGCATCCAG
>LAPY01001735.1:10064-21363 GCA_000970635.1 Eragrostis tef
TTCCATGCGGCAAAGAGCCCAGGGGCAGTGATTTTCTAGTCCAGCAACAGCAACCATGTAGATAGAAGGATAGAGATATAGACATGGAACAGTGTAGGGAGATCGATCATTGACAAACAAATATTTCAGAAATTATAAAATCTTGAAACAAAACCAAATGGTTTACAAATCTATGGATTGATTGTATGAGAACTTCGATCCAAACTCCCAACTACAGTTTTCTTTTCAAACTGTACATCTACTCTATCCGAAATGTACAAATATCTGTTAAAAAGCCGGTAAAAGAAACACCAATGAATCGCATGTTCCTACCCTTAAATCAACTAAAGGTTGCTGTCACATGTAAACCAACCTGACCAAAATCTAAAGTCCATGGTCACACTCCACTATGGGGAGAGTCTGTCTTCTCATGGCAGTTCCCATCAATGCGCTCGTAGAACAGGATGTAACCATGATCCGTATTGCTAGAATATTCACGAGAGGAGCCATAGAATGTCTGCAAGGTGGATTCTGGGATCATCTCGACATTGTCATCATCAAAGGACAACCAATGATCATGGCTCTTGATTTTTGCTACGTAGTGTCCCTGGTTGGGGCCGCTCCCCAGGTGGACCACCACAGCAAAGAGAGAATATTCGCAGTCAGCATCGTCAGAGATGCTACTGAGCTTCAGCTCCAAGGGGTACACCACTCGGTACGACAGTTTCTTGTGCCGATTAAGCTGCTCGATGAACTTGAAGCGCTTTAAGTGGACCACCAATATTTGAGGTACCTTTTTTATCTTCATCCTCTTTTCTGCTTCTTGCAAGCTGCATGAAGAGAGAAAAAAAAATATTTCAGTACTTATTAGTTATTACAGGAAACCTGGCAAGACAAAGCACCGTTGGAACAGACATTTTACAACCAGAAATCAAATGGGCAAACTAGTGTCTCTTGTATTGCAATTCTATCTCAAAACTTGCGTGCCATCCAAATCTAATGGATAACATCCACATGCCACCAAAGATTTCTAACAACAACAGAACCAATAAAGCCGAATTCCCAATCAAATTAGGTTAGGTAAATATTACACCACATGCATAGACCTTTCAGCATTAAAATGAACAAGGCCTCAAGTAATTCCCCAGGTTCCAAACCCACTAAAAACGGCGTCTAGCTATATTACCTGCAGCATTTGTCACAGAAGAACTTGTCATCGGCATTTAAAGTCTCAGTGGAAAAGAAACTCTTCAGGCAGCTCGTAAGTGAACTGTTCTGTTCAACATCAACGCTCAAGTCAAAAAATGTCTCATCCTTTGCTGTTACGGTCTCGCACATTAGGCATCTGGTTTCATTGGTCAAAATACCCTGGTGAAAAGGTAACCATCAAGTTCAGCTTAATTCCTTGCTAAAGGGCAAATAACCCATGCTTATTTTCAACAGATTGCAGTTACCTGAAAGTTCTTATGTACCCATGTAACCAGTGGCTCTTTTCTGACTCCGTTCGCTACTGCACCATTTGACATCTTTTCAGGAGACGTGGTGTCGGGGGAATCCTTTGCAGAACTGGACTCTTTTTCCAGAATATCAACAATCTCATTCAACAAGAAATTCAAAAACTCATGGGCATCCTACAGAGAAAAAAAGAAAACATAAATTACTATAGAAGGTTTACTATTTGATTTACTTTGTTCAATTTTCCAGGTAATGACAAGGGGGAAATGATTGAATCTACAGAGGGAAATTATTTGTAAGAACCATGCACAATGCAACAAAAGATATGCAAATGATACAAATAACTGAGGCCTTGCATTACTGAATCATACTAGCTAGATCCCCCAAAAGCTAATCAGGTCAGTCCTTGCATAACTGAGGCCTTGCACATTACCTGATGCATATAACTTCGAAAAGATTCATTCAGTTTCTTAACCGTTTGAACAAAACGCTTTGGAGCAATAACACCAGTCTTTTTCTTTGATGCACTTATCTGCAGAAGTTATCGGCAATGTAATTATCAGAAGAACAACAGTCTGGCAGAATTTTCATGTTGCGTACACAAAGTCATGCAATAATAATCATTACACATCGATACAAGAAAAAACAGTTAGATAAACTCTTCGACCATGCAATAGATTATTGTATATGCACTTGCTGTAATTAGCTATAAATAAGAGTCCAATGCTAATCGCAAAAAAAAAGGAGGAGAGTCCAATGCACCTTCAGGGTAAGGCAAGGCAATACAGAACTATCAACAGGCATTGCACACAGCTTAGACAGTACATACAACTATAAACTAATCAACACATTATGCAATCAGTGTCAGTCATTTCTTGTAAATAGCAAGAAATCACAAAAATGAGCATAATGACTATCTTGTACGATATTACACCATTCCTGAAAAGAAAGAAGCTCTCACTTTGGACGCATATCCTAACGTAAACATTTCCATATGGATGTAGTAAAATGTAACGGAATTCGAGGTTTGCTGGACCTCTGCTCTATAAGGATAATGGAATGGCAATAACTAAAACTATCTACCACCAAGTCCCACACATGCCAACCCAAATGAACTATGATGAACATCTGCAGTCACACATTTTCTAGTTCCAATGGAAGAGAATATTATCAAACACGATACATACTAACATTCAATGCATTTCATAACTAACAATACCACAGATTAGAATATCATCTAACAAGTAGGTTCCTTCTATGTTTCACCTGTGAAAAAAGATCTGCTAGACAGGTCAGCAGATTTTCTTCAGCATCTTCAGGATTTCTGTTATTGGCACAATACTCCAGCAACTGCTCCCGAAATGGTTTGCAATAATAAAGTGCCTGGAAAGACATACAATTTTGAGATCCCATCAGTAACACACTTTAAAAACATGCCATTAAGTCTAACCACCCATTTAGTACTTGTAGAAAGTATTAGCAAATCAACAGTGTCAAGGACCAAGGTTTATGCATTATTTACAAACAAAATATGGCAGACAACACTGAAAGGCGGCCTCCATTAACATAAATTAAAAACATCATATGAATATGGATGCCAAAAAAGAACCATATTGTTTTGCTTCTACCAGCGCTCTCGCGGCCAACCGGTCAGATGGCTGCGTCCTCACTGCACCGGCCCGGGTTCGAGCACTGGCTCCTACCTTAAGTATCCTTGGCTGGCTGGCTGCTGAGCAAGAATTCATTTTTTTTTCAATAATGTTTTGCTTCTTCAAAAAATACCCGCTTTTCTAGATTCACACATTAAGCAGCATCAGGCAGAACCAATGTCATGAATGTGTTTTTCTATAGTTGGTAATAGCATAATTCGACAAATGGAGATGAATAAAAAGCATGTAACCCAACAAAAAATGGTTAGTTGTGGTATTGTTTTTAATAAAATGTGCAAGATCGCTTATGTCAGATTCCTTCATAGCTGAATATGTCGAATCAACTGGCAGAAATATGGGTGGCAATGTAGAGAACCACGACAATGAACAATAGTATGCCTTGATCTACTTTCAACTAGAAACAATCAGCATTTGCAATTTTAGAGGAATGCTTGATGGGAACATTTGAAACTCTAGAAGCAATCTATTGCAACAAATGGTACTGAAACGGATCAGATTCAACAAGTTTATAATAAATTACATAAGCACTTCAGTAGCTCTACATGCCTAGACAAGTAGACATCGTCCATCTATAAAGATAACCAAACGGGCCCAAGGATAGTAGATATTATTTAATAGTTAGCATTCCATGTTTAATCACCAAAAATCAAATGAAAACAGAGAACACACACACAAGTGTTGTATCTTCCATGGCCAAATATGCAAATCATTTGAGTGTCATTTTTTCCCCTCAAAAACGCAGAAGAACCGCGCTCATTATTTAAGAAGTGGGATAAGAACCCATTTCAACGCACGTCACACACCCATTGTTTTTAGATTATATTCGCGCATGTGAACTAACAAGAACGACCATCATAAACAGAACTAATCCGCTGGGTGGGGGGCAGTCAAGAGGGATAACCCTTGAGCCCCTGCCATCGTCCATAGTCGACACTCCTCTACAGCCATGTGGCCAATGCTCCAGTCACATTGGGTGCATGCTCATCGAACACACAACGGTTTCGATGGTTCCTCATAAACAGAACTAATCCGCTGGGTGGGGGCAGTCAAGAGGGATAACCCTCGAGCCCCTGCCATCGTCCATAGTCGACGTTCCTCTACAGCCATGGTCAATACTCCAGTCACATTGGGTGCATGTCCATCAAAAACACAATGGTTTCGATGGTTCCAAATGACCCATGCACCGAGTATTATAAGAGAGTTGATTCCATCGAGCATCAGTTTGAGTGTCATAATTGCCCAAGGTAGGATCGAAACCTTCAGGAAAAATCAAAATACTTGAAATTACATTTTAATAAGATCTGTTTGCAGTGTAGGAACGATTTATTTTTACTCTTGATATATCCAATATCTCAATTTAACACCTCAGAAGTTTCAGACTCCCACAAGTTGAAATCTACCATTAGAGAATCAGAGATACGTAAGGAAAGGAATGCCACGTCCACGAGCGAATGAAGACTCTAAATGGCTGTTGAGGCGAGGGACCTAAAACTGACAACAGGAACGAACTGTAACACTGAACATCAGGTCTTCCCGAATTCCTACTATACAAGTTCGTGTGCACAATATAAGGGACTGCCGTTGGATTAAGCATTTAACCCCGAATACAACAGCACATGTCAATTGCCATGTATCCCATCATCTTTCATTACATCACTGTCCAAACACAAACATAATGATCGGTGTCGCCCATGCTTCCAACCGCTCAAACATACTCAAATCCACTGAGTGGTCCCTGCACGCACAAAGCCTAAATGAACGAGACATGATACCTACCTCACCCGCACACTAACGGTTTCAGAGGCAATATATATCCAAAACTTCACCGGAATTCCAATCACAAGAACACGGAAACAGAGCCAATTCTCACAAAGCGCACTCGGGCCGCGCAATCGCATTCACGGAGTTGGGGAGATCAGGGTCACATCACCTGGAGGACGCTGTTGCAGTAGCAGGTGTTGCCGAAATTCTCGAGGCCGAAGTAGCGCTCGCCCTCGGGGAACTGGTCGCCGAAGGGCTGGAGCCCATGACCCCCCATCGGTCCCACCACCCGGAGGCGGCGCTGGCGAGGGACCGGAGCCCCGACCCGGACGCGGAGCGAGGCCTCTCCGGTGGCAGCGGCGGGGGCCCCGCCGTAGGCGATCGGCGGACGAGGACGAGGAGTAGGGAGCCGGACCTGACGAAGAGCCGGGGATCGACGGGGAAGGGGGGAGAAGGGAGCGACGATGTCGCAACTGCTGCAAAGTCTGTTAAGAAGTGGGTTTCATCCCCTTTTTTTTCAGAAGAAAAATATTGTTTGCCCCTAGGTTGCTTCTCCGTGTGTATCCAAATTTGACTTCGGCATTGGGCCATGTCCGGCACGCATGAGGGTAATATTTCAACAATGAGATAGTTTTATCCAAAGAACTATATGGTCATCCATTAAATAAGCACATTCAAACATATAAAGTATACTTGTCTAGCAATTTAAATTCGAAATGAATAAATTCATTTTGACTACAGAATATGAAACTGGGTAAGCCAGGTGGCTGAGAGCAGACAATTGAATTATGAAGACTCAGCATAGGAACTCGTATATACGAGCTAAGACGAGAACGAACCAAGAAATAATGTTAAGTTTATCCTTGTAAAATTAGGAATAAAGTATCCGGTTTTAATGACTTTTTTCAACCGTATCATGAAAATTGTAATATTATAAAGATTATTTATTTTACTGCATTGTACTCTTGCCTTTATCATGCCGTTCAACATGGGGTGCCTATCCATGAAAATTACACAGAGGAAGAGAAGGAAACCATCAAAAAAGGAGTCAAGCATTTGCAAAAAAGAGCTAGAGAGGTTCAACGACAAGTTGATGGAACAAGTTCGGCCATAGTCACAACTTGATGTTTTGGGCTCTCAAATGGATGGAGGCTTTCGGGAATGACAGATAGTTGCTTCTACTTGTTAAGATGAGTTGGTTATTGTTAGATGTTAAAGATGAAGGACTTTTTGCTATAGTTGTTTCGTTTTCTCTCGATGATAGTAGTTGTAATTTTCTGAGATAGTTTTGTTGATCTGGATGTGTTCCAGTCAAGTCATGTAAACCTGAGGAATGCAATGCATTACCAAGATAAAAGCATGTTTGGATCCACCCAGATTTTAAGAATCTAGATTTTAAAAGCTATAAGAGATCCAAAACAGAGCAGATTATGCACCCGCTTCCAGAATACATATTATGAGATTTTAAAAATCTGACCTAACCCAGCTTTTAGGTAATTTTATTTGCCAAAAGATCCACTATCTTTGAATGCTTTTTGATAATTACATCTTGTGCCGTCATTTATCCTCTAGTTGTTAACTACCTCATAAATTGGTTTCTAGATTTTAAGAATTCAATATCTAAACACCCCACCTAGATTTCTTTTTAGAAGCCAGATTATAGAAACTACACATAGAATGTAGATTCTTAGAACCTGATGGGGATCTAAACACCACTTAATTCAAAACTTTTAACAGTACTGGAGAAAACATTCAGCCTGTCCGCTTGGCTGCGGCTGCGCTGCGGCTGCTAAAAGATAAATGAGAACACTGTAGCTGTTGTTGAGAAATAAATGTGAACACTGTAGCTACTGTTGAAGAAATTACTGCGAACATTGTAGCTGCTACTGCTGCAGACTGCAAATAAGCCAGGCGAACAAGCTGATTGATATGCAGGATAGTTGACGAGGACGAGCTTAAAAGTTCCTCTCAAGTAAATTCAAATATCTTATCAGATAACAAGGCCTTGTGAACTGAAGCTGAGGCACGCATCGTCAATTGAAACGTAGAACTGCTCAATAGCAGTGTGTGCTACATGTATTAGAAATTGAGTATGAACACTCGAAGGTGGAAATGATCAACGCTGAAGAAGGAAGCCAGAAATGCCTTAGACTTTGAATTTTGTCGTATAACAATATATTATCGTGTATTTTTAGAAAGAGCACTTTTGCTTTTACCTAAAGTTGAACTAACCTGACCTTCAAAAAAAAGTTGGAACTAAAATCTCGCTAAGCATAAGTCTTAGTCCAGCGAATTGCCATGGATGCCGATGACTGTGTTGATGCCGATGTTACCTATTGGTGCTTTAGTTCACTAGATTATTTCTCCATATGTTGACTATCCCTCCCGGAAATATCTTATGTCCAAGTTACATTCCAAGGATAATGTAACACCATTATATATTGATTCTCGAGTTGAACTATCCAACGATGTTGAAATCTCAAACTTCTATGTGCTCAGCAACTGAATATCACAGCCACGGTTTTGTCCTCTTACCATTCTTTACCCCCGTCATATGCATGTGCGGTGGGTTTATCCAGTCCCTCTCGTGAATTCTGAACGAGAAGAAATGCAAGTGCCATTGTTTGGTAAGACTAACTCCAACAATAGATAGCCATATTGGATAGGCACATGTCCATTTGCCTTCAGTAAACAGCAAAAGAGGAAGCAAATTTTGTTGATGTCTCCAACAGAAGGAGAGAGAGGCAGAGCCATTTGAGAGCCTTTAAGATGGTCAAGAGGCGTCTTGGAGTGCCTTTTGCAATGGAGGTCATTATCCTTATGAACTGGAGCATTTGGACCACTAGAAATGGATGGATCTTCAATGGTGAACATCCTACAATTGAAAAGTGCAAAGACAAGTTTGTTCATGAGTTCAAGCTCCTGTTATACAGAGCCAAGAAGAAATATTTCCCAGCTATTGAGACATGGCTGCAGTCTGTAACTTAATCGGCTCCTGTTCCTTTCCTTTCTTAGTTTTTTAGAGCTTTGTTCTTTCGTTTCTTTTTTCTTTTTTTCTTTTTCTTTTTTCTCTGTTGTAAACTTAGCACTTCTTCGTTCTATTTAATATATTTAATCAGTAGGGGGGGCTTCCCCCCTCCTATTCTGTCAAAAAAAAAAGAGGCAGAGCCATTTCCTGCCCTTTCCTGCTCGCCGGACGCCGCAGCATGCCATGGCGCGCGACCGCAGCCCCGCGTCACAGCTCACCCAACGCATGCGCCTTGCCCGCGCGCCTGCCCAAGACTTGCATATTTGCATATGTATAGGAGTACTGCTGGTTTGTACTGGGAAAATATATATCATATATACAATAATTCATCACATGTTGTGTGTGACCAGTTCTTTAACCTGATGTTATTCCGCAAGAAGGATAACAAACGGAAAGATATCATATCTGCAATATGCCACTTGCTGACGTAAGACCTTCTTTCTATTCGTTGTTTAGAAATGAAGGATAGTAAATAGCTTCAAGTGTTGCTCATGGCCCAATAAGAGGGGAATTTAAACATTAGATCAATCAAAGCGGCTCGTTTCCGTAAGAAATGTCTTGTGGGTGCTGACACTGAAGGCACAAACAGGGGCTGATGGAGATCTAGTGGGTAGGCTGCTGCACTAAACTGATCAGTATCAGTATTAGTATCGAGCCCCTATATAGTATCAGAACCAAGAGCGAGTTGCAGATTTGTGGCACCCTTTGCCTGAGAAAGCCTAGACATGCCCCATGCTGTACTACACACTAGACACTACTAGTACTCATCTTCCATCATGAGTAAAAAGTTCTGTTGCTACATTTGATTTCTTCTTATATTCATGCTAAACCCGGTAGCCCTCGCTATCAAGGTTGCCTGTCGCAGTCGGCTGCCAATCAAAGGAAATTTAAAAGTAGAGGAAAATAATTTCTCAACATATCCAGTTGGACCCCGCACGGGTACTTGACTTCATGCCTATAAATATCATCCAGTGCTCATCATCCAGAGTACACTTGCGCAAGCTCGGTTGTCCCAGCAAGGAGAGAGCGGGCTCCGTGTCAAGATCAAGCTGATCCCTGACCAGCTTGCTCGAGGAGGAAGACGATGCATGGAGGGGGAGCACTCTCGGTGGCCGGCTACAGCAGCGAGATCACCTTCACGGTCGTGATGAGCTGCCTCATGGCGGCCTCCGGCGGGCTCATCTTCGGATACGACATCAGCATCACCGGTGAGTGAAAACACAGCGTCTATGTGTTCATTGCGATGAAACAGAACTGGAAATTTTCCCCTTTTCTCGACCTCTTATGGTCTTACCTTCTTCATGAAAGAGCGTCTATGTGTTCATTGCGATGAATTGTGAGCTGTTTTTCATATGCTAAGATTCTCTCACAGAGCCATTTAATTAACCTCTGCAAACATTCACCAATAATTAGTACTACAAGCTAAACAATTCGTTCAGGGATTTGCCCAACTTGACGAAATCACAGAGATTTGCTTTGCCCCCATCTTCTTTGGTTTCCCGGTCGCTTGCCCGGATATCCGTGCATCCAGCGGGAATCTACCTGACTAGTTGACTGTGAGTTCAAGGCATCATGGTGTGCTGGTATGACCCTGACTCTGGTTTTGCCGCCTGGTTACTTGGAAATTTCTGCTGCTCGATAGGCTCGGCACATAAAACAGTTCGTTGTAGACGTTGCAGGTCCGGAAATTTTGTGCTCGGATTTTCTGCACTAGCTCGTACGTTGTTCTTCGGTCCTTCGGTGTCTATCCACCTGTAGTGCTCCTATGAACTCGCTGTCTTGCTCTGTTCTATGTTACGTCTCTATTCTTTTGTCTGTAGGACAGTGAGATAATACTAAGAAACTAGGAAGTCAGAAGCATCAGCCACTCTGCGTTGAGCCGGGAGCGAGGCTCCCATGGCCAGCCCTGAAAATCTAGCTGAGATGGTTGCCCATGTGTGAGAGATTTCATAATTGAGCCGCCATGCATCCCATGTCCTGCCGCTTATGAAGCTTCCATCCATCTGCAAACACCTAATTCAACGCTACAGGAATAGGAGTACAGATCATCCATGCTGTGGAGAAACTAGGATATGAGACAAGGGGCCCATGTGGAATATATATGCAACTGTCATCGAGGGTCAACTTCGCGCGCTTAAAAAATCACGTTCCCTTCTAACGAGTCGCAGTCACCAGTTTTGTGATCGCAAGTTGTTGACAGACAATTTCGTATTGATTTTGTGGCGAAAATAGGACACGGACACGGTGCTACCAGCAAAGTCAAGAAGTTCTTTAGAACATTTTTGGAACGCAGAGTTTTGTATGATTCCAGCAGGAATTGTACTGATGGCCGTACTAGAAACAACTACTCATGTTACTCCGATGATGTAAGCGTTTTGCAATTTGACTCACAAAGTCACAAGTAATGGCCGTACTAGAAACCTGAATGATCCGCGTATGATAGATGACACATTCACCGAAATAGCGCAGTCACTGGACTTGATGGACTATTTTGCTTGCCATTTGATGATCTAGTGATCGAGTTTGCTTGGAATGGGGAATTTTCAGGTGGTCTGACGCAGATGCAGTCGTTCCTCCAGGCCTTCTTCCCCGAGGTCCTGGAGAAGATGAACAACGCGCAGCAGGACGAGTACTGCATCTTCGACAGCCAGGTGCTGACCACGTTCGTGTCCTCACTCTACCTCGCCGGCATGTTCGCCTGCCTGGTCGCCGGGCACGTGACCCGGAAGGTGGGCCGGCGGACCTCCATGCTGATCGGCGCCTCCTTCTTCCTCGTGGGCGCCGTCCTCAACTGCGCCGCCGTCAACATCTACATGCTCGTGATCGGGCGCATCCTCCTGGGCTTCGCCGTCGGCTTCACCAACCAGTCGGCGCCGGTGTACCTCGCGGAGATCGCGCCGGCGCGGTGGCGCGGCGCGTTCACGAGCATCTTCCACTTCTTCCTCAACGTGGGCATGTTCGTGGCCGACCTGGTGAACTACCGCGCCAACACGATCCCGGTCTGGGGGTGGCGCCTGTCCCTGGGCGTGGGCATCGTCCCCGCCGTCGTCATCCTCGTCGGCGCGGCGTTCATCCCGGACTCGCCCAACAGCCTGGTGCTGCGCGGGAAGACGGACGCGGCGCGCGCCTCGCTGCGCCGCATCCGCGTGCGCGCCGCCGAGGAGGACCGCCGGTACGAGGCCGGCGCGTTCCGCCGCATCGCGCGGCGCGAGTACCGGCCCCACCTCGTCATGGCCGTCGCCATCCCGGTGTTCTTCGAGCTCACCGGCATGATCGTGATCACCATCTTCGCGCCGCTGCTCTTCTACACGGTCGGGTTCACCAGCCAGAAGGCCATCCTGGGCTCCATCATCACCGACGTCGTCAGCCTGGTGTCCATCGCCGTCGCCGCCATGGCCGTCGAGCC
>LAPY01001736.1:32616-55892 GCA_000970635.1 Eragrostis tef
CGAGTATTAATCGCGATCCATTTTAGGGGTGTTTGTGCAAATATCTGGATCGCGACTATTAATCGCGATCCAATATTTTGCATAAAACCCCCTGTTTATTTTGCACGTTAGCCCCTCGTTCCCGTTCTCGGTCGGCGGCGACGGCCGCCTCGTCCGCCGCTCCTCCTCCGGTTCTCGTCTCCCCATTCCTCACATAATACCCCCTGATACGCCAGCACGCCGCCTCCGATTCCGTCCTCCCTCGACTTCATGTCACTCGCTGCGGCCCCCTGCAGGCTGCATGGCAATCTCGCCATCCCCGAGCTCGCATGTTCCAGCTTCCAGGTACCAGCGGCCTTCGGAGGTGGCCGATCGCGGCGGGACGACGACGGCAACGGCACGAACGAAAGAGCAATGGCGTTACGACATTCAACAACGCATCATGTAACTACGGGTTTTGCTGCTGCTGGTTGTTGATGTGCATCTGAATTTGGCACTCGCCGTGAATTTGGATGTGCATCTGAATTTGGCACAATGCGGTTCTAGAGTTTGGACCCAAGCCATGGTCACTTTTGGCATGCTTCGATTATTGGTGACGTTTGAGGTACAGTGCCAAATTCACGGGATTGTTCGTGTTAGGCTGTTGGCCCCTATTAGCGGCGAAATGTGCCTAGCTAGCCGATTCTGAAAGGCTCTTAAGCGTCGTGTCAGACAGTAGGAAGTAGTATTAGCACAGTCAACAATTCAGGGTTCTTTACCTTCTGATGGAGAAACGTTTACTCTGAACAATTTGAACCACAGACCAAATTTACGGATAACAGTACACATGGTCAAATTCGCTGATGTTTTTCATCTTTGAACTAAACTTGTTGCAACCCATTTGTAGTCTTCCAACATTTGAAAGGAAACCAAGAGCGGAAACTGAGGTACGTGCCGTATGTTCTGTTATATCTTACCTAACGCTTGTTTGTTGAACAGTTTTCCCTGGATATTCATTTAAGAAGAACTTCGTCAAATGCGTTCGAACGGTTCGTCAAATAACTTGTTGAACAGTTGCATAGCGAGACATGAAGAAAGAGGAGAGCCTATGGAGCTGCAGTGCCGCGGGCCTGATTTCCAGCCTGCTTTCCCGCGTTTCACTAGTTTCGGCAGAGTTTGTTCGTATCCTCGGCCCAGTATATACGTACCGCCCAGTGGCCACTGGCCACCGGCCTGCGCAAGGCCCATCACAGTTCTGTGCTCCTGACCCAACCAACCGGCCCTAAAATGCTGCGGCCCCTCGGAGGCGGAGGCGCCAGTGTCTCGCCGTCCTCGCCTCGCCGGCAGCAACAGCCAACAGCTACGCTTTTCTACACTCCCACGGCCTCCGTCGTGAGCTCCGCTTGCACCGCAACGGCGACGGCGAGGGAAGGACGCGGCGGGGATGAAGCTGAAGCAGCTGGAGGGCCTCCTGGGTGGCCTGACCCAGTTCCCCGAACCCAAGGTAGTCCGCCGCCGCCGCCGCGTCTCGCCTTTCTTTCTTTCCCATCTCCCGCCCGATTGGCCTTCCCAAAAGCAGGAGGGAAAGCGGAGGAATTTATCTGACGATTTTGGCGGTGCAGGTGGAGCTGGAGCAGTATCCGACGGGGCCTCACATCGCGTCGCGAATGCTCTACACGGTTAGTGTTGTGTTGCATCGTGGTCCGATTCCGATGCTTTCATGCTCTATTGGGCCATTGGGTGCTATATGGGGCTTTATTTCTGATGTGAGTGATATTGGGCGCCACAAAAGTGCAGCCTTGGTTCTGAATCCTCTGGGTTGCTCTAGTAGTAGGGTGGCTTTTCTTTTAGGCTTGTTGCTAAGCTGCTTCAGTCCTCAGTCACAGAATCATGACGATTTTGCATGTGCTTGTACATTCAGATTTTTTAGTTTCTGCAATAAGGTACGGTTCACTGTACTTCAGCGACTTCCATCTAAGTATAAACTTTGGAATATCCCAATCCCCATGTTTAGGCTGGTTTCCACTAATAATCTAACCTTTGGTAATGTCTCGCTTGGTTGTTTGTCTCGCAAACGTGTATGCAAAATCTATCAGTAAACACATAGTGCAATAGTCATATGCTTATGTTTGGTTGTGTCAAGTGGTAGCAGGTTGCTAAAACTTGACCACTTATGGTGTGATATTATCTTATCTTTATCTTTTCATTGGGATTTGAGAAATCCATCAGGCGGAGAATTCTTTCGATGACATAGCTGGAAAAGTGATAGCTGACTTTGGATGTGGCTGTGGTACCTTGGCTGTGGCTAGTGCTTTATTGGATGCCGAGTAAGTCTCTTTATGCTATTAATACGGACAATCATGTTATTGTTTCTCTGGCTGTCCCCTCATCTATTTCAGGAAAGAAAACAAAAAGAAAATTTTCCATTTTTAACTATGTAGTAGCATTACCATTTTCTGAATACTGATGCATATAGTTTTGCACACTTATTAAACATTGATTGAACTGAATGAAGAGCGGTTGCCTCTAGAATTTTGTGGAGAAAAAAAATATGCTGTCTAGTTACCTTGTCTTCATGTTAGATAAATAATTGTACCGGTTGCCAAGTAGGATGAACTATCATTCCATGACATGTCATGAATTTAGTCGCCGTTGAGTAGTTTTAAATGCTCCTCAGTGGTATAGGATATTAGAAATCACTCCTTATCTCTCGTAACTGAATGGTTTTTAATTCTAATTTGTTGATCCTCGATTTTAATTCTCCGATTCCGATGCTTTCATGCTCTTTTGGGCCATTGGGTGCGATACGGGACTTTATTTCTGATGTGAGTGGAATTGGGCGCCACAAAAGTGCAGCTTTGGTTCTGAATCCTCTGAGTTGCTCTAGTAGTAGGGTGGCTTTTCTTTTAGGCTTGTTGCTAAAGCTGCTTCTGTCCCCAGTCACAGAATCATGACTATTTTGCATGTGCTTGTACATTCAGATTTTTAGTTTCTGCAATAAGGCCTAAACTTCAGAGACTTCCATCTAAGTATAAACTTTGGAATATCCCAATTCCCATGTTTAGGCTGGTTTCCACTTATAATCTGACCTTTGGTAATGTCTCGCTTGGTTGTTTGTCTCGCAAACGTGTATGCAAAATCTATGAATAAACACATAATGCGATAGTCATATGCTTATGTTTGGTTGTGTCAAGTGGTTATAGGTTGCTAAAACTTAACCACTTATGGTGTGATATTATCTTAACTTTATTTTTTCATTGTGATTTGAGAAATCCATCAGGCGGAGAATTCTTTTGATGACATAGCTGGAAAAGTGGTAGCTGACTTTGGATGTGGCTGCGGTACCTTGGCTGTGGCTAGTGCTTTATTGGATGCTGAGTAAGTGTCTTTAAGCTCTTAACATGGGCAATCATGTTATTGTTTCTCTGGCTGTCCCCTCATCTATTTTAGGAAAAGAAAGAAAAAGAAAATTTTCCATTTTTACCTATTTAGTAGCATTACCATTTTCTGAATACTGATGCATATAGTTTTGCACACTTATATTAAATACTGATTTAACTAAATGAAGAGTGGTTGCCTCTAGAATTTTGTGGTGATAGATAATATGCTGGCTAGTTACCTTGCCTTCATGCTAGATAAATAGTTGTACAGTGCACCAAGTAGGATAAACTATCACTCCATGACATATAATGAATTTAGTTGTTGTTGAAAAATTTTAAATGCTCCTCAGTGGTATAGGATGTTAAAAATCACTCTGCATTTCTCGTAATTGAATGGTTTTTACTTCTTATTTGTTGATCATCGGTTTTAATTTTATTTATTTTGGTTGTGAATTGTGATTGTCAGACAAGTTATTGGTGTTGATATTGACCCACAGTCACTTGAACTTGCTCAAGAAAATGCTGATGAACTGGAGGTATACCGATGAATTCATTCTCAGATTTCCACATTAACCCTGCATTTAGTCTGAAAATAGAGAAAGCTCCACTTTGTTTTTCCGCTCATTGTTTCACCTTTAATGTTCTATGACTTGCATCATTGTCAAACTCCATGTAAAATTTTATCTCTCTAGACTTTAGGTGATAATTCTCACAAATGTTTAGTGTAAAATGCCATTCTTCATCCTCTTGCCCACGGCTTCTCTGAAAGCTCTACATAATTCAACACTTGAATCAGCTGCAAGTGTGATTTTTGAACAAAACTGCCAGCTTGTTTTATTTTCTCTTGGTAGATTGCGGATGTGTTACAACTGCTTATAGTTCTACTACAAGTTATTAATGGGCGAAAATGCAATTAAATGTCCTTGAATTTTAAAGCTCTATGACCCAATAAAAGTTGAGATCTATGTATCCTAGTATGTTGACAACATGTGAGGATCACACGTACCTTCATTAAGTTACATAGCAAGATCACATTCTTATAGATTGTTCTGCAAGCTTCAAAATCAGCTTGTGGTCTCACATCTTGAGCACGGGGGCTGGGGCGATATGATTGGATTTTGGGCTTAATTCATAATTGAAGTCTTCCTTCCACCTAAAAACATCATATAAGCTGTTTGTGGTTGATGATTGGGACTAATAAGCTATCATATAGATGTCGGCTTGTTGAGCACTCCCAGCTTCTTGCAAGAATGACAGATCTTTTATTGGATTCTCTGATGTAAGCTTGTAAAATAATATTGATAGTAAGAGACTTAAACTTGTGTTCTTATGCAATAGAACAACAGTTATTTTGTATTCAGCAAAGTTTATCTTAATTTTCACAGCTTCTTGCAAGAATGACAGATCTTTTATTGGATTCTCTGATGTAAGCTTGTAAAATAATATTGATAGTAAGAGACTTAAACTTGTGTTCTTATGCAATAGAACAACAGTTATTTTGTATTCAGCAAAGTTTATCTTAATTTTCACAGCTTCTTGCAAGAATGACAGATCTTTTATTGGATTCTCTGATGTTCTTGCATTACTTTAATTTGGGCCATCAAAATTTCCATGGTTTTATTAAAGAACATGCTTATGAAGCAGAGCTGAAAGTAGTATTTGACTGAGTCACGCTTAACAAGCTATTTAGTTAACTATGTTTTACTGAACTTGTGAATGACATGCTTTCTTTTTTGTTAAATGCTTGACTATGCAGCTGGATATCGACTTAATTTGGTCTGACATAAAGAACTTAAGTTTGAAAGGTATTGTTCATAAGTACTAACGTAATCTACCTAAGTAGAAACTAATCTCTAGTCTTTTTTTGCGGGGTATCAGGACCTTCCTGCTCTTATCACGTATCTGGAAGTTTTACCTAAATGATTATCTCTTACATGGTATATTTAATGATTTTAGTGTCTTAAAGTAGCTAATGTCTAAAATACAACCATAGTTTCCTTGTCCTAGCTGGTTCTGCCTTGCAAATTGGCCGATTGCTCTCCAGTATGGTCTGCACAATTATTAGTGAGGTCGGTTCTCAGGCCACAAAGTTGATAAAACAATACAACATAGAGCAAATGAAACATTAAAATGTGTGCACACGTGATATGAACCATGTGTTTATGCTTTCACTGTTGCCAATCTATTTCACTAAACAAATGACAATTTGGTGCAGGTTTTCTAATTGACACTGTTGTCATGAATCCTCCCTTTGGGACACGAAGGAAAGGAGCAGACATGGAGTTCCTCTCTATGGGTTTGAAGGTCAGAATAGGTGTTGTTTGCTCTGGTGATTTCATTGAAGGATTATGACATTGATGTTTGAAGTGTCCATTTACTATTCTCAGGTTGCCTCTCAAGCTGTCTATTCTCTACACAAGACTTCCACTAGAGAAGTAAGTTTTTCTCAAAAACAAGTAGAAAGTATTAGTCATGAATGGTTATAACTGTTTCAATCTATGTTTGCTTTTCATCAAAATGTATAGGTCAGTGAATGGACAATGATTTTCGTCATCGTTTTTTATTTCCATTTTTCTGTTCTTCAGCACATCAAGAAGACAGCCTTGCGTGACTGCGGTGCTGTCAATGCTGAGGTTCTGTGCGAGGTAATTACTGTCTTTGGTATCAGGAATGCATTTTTTTGTCGTTTCATAATCCGAACAAGGTGAAAGTCAACAAAAGCAAACCTAGATGTCTAGTTGCCGATTCTTGCCAGTTATTTCGTAACATGGTTTTTGAAATGCTTGGAGATGATCCTATCCATTAACCTGGTTTTGTGGCCGGTTTGTTGATATATGTTCCCCTCGCTTTTTCTCTTCGATGCAGCTGCGCTATGATCTACCGCAGACGTACAAGTTCCACAAGAAAAAGGAGGTCGACATTGCTGTTGATTTGTGGCGCTTTGTTCCAAAAGCTCAGCACAGCAGCTAGCACCATGCACCCAGGCGGATGAAACCACATTTACATGAAAAGATTTGGGGGTGGGTGGTAGGGAGATGGTTCTCTTTGATGGCTGGAATTGATAGATGAACTAGCACGTGAGGTGTACTACTTATTGTTGTCTCAAGTGGCAAGTCCGTTAGTCCTGTTGTGTCTCGGTGACATGTTCTGCTACAGGATCAGTTGGAATGTAACGAACTGGTTTGTACGCTAATTCGCTTGGCACGGTTTTGTACAAAGCATGTATGTTTGCATGGCGACTGTTTTCTGAAAGTTCTCGTTTTGATGTATCTCAACCTTTGTTTTCTCGCCATGGACACGGGGGGAAGATTAACTGCATAGCAACAAAACCTGACGCTAAATAGAGACATGTCCTCCTTGTTAGCACTGGCGTACCTATCAATCTGGAGCAAATGGCAGAGGCCACCACCTCGCCATCAGTACAACAACAATTCATGTCCTTAGCTGTCCCCTGTCTCCTCCATTGGCCACTCACTCTTCATTGTGTCCTTGAACTTTGTCTTCACTATGCACTTGATCTTTTTTCTTTTGGATGAGAGGTGACTTCTGGTCTCAAACAAATGCAGACATGTCTATTTAAAGCACCTCTTGTGTCTCATTTGTGACGCCTACTACGTTTGCCCCAAGCAGACCAATAACCACATTTTATTCCTTTTTTTTTCTAAGAATACACATGTTATTCCCCCTTTTTTTTCTAATGACACGCATGTTATTATTCCTTGACGTGCCGGAACGCAAGACGGGATATGCCATTTTTGTCAGTGCCCTCAGCCTGCGTCGTCATAACCAAACCAGCGCGCGAAAGGCATGGCATCTCATGAGCGACCTTTGTGACGCTGTGGCGCAGCAATGTTCAGAGCTCAGGGCGGCAGCTTGATGGAGACTAGATGCATGCGCATCCACTGCCACAAGGCTCCAGATCAAGCCCTCCCGTTCACCTCGCCCAAATCCATCAAGGTACACTATTCATTGATGAACCCATCGCTTCTTGTTCGTTAGCTCTAGGCTGTAGCATTCCTGCACAGGTGGAGTGGTAAAACAAGCTATGAGCATGTCACTTCTGAACTCTGTGTCACTAGACAAATGAACGAAGGACTGCAGCATACTAGTACAATTCAACAATACCTTGTGCAACTGCAACTTGGATCTTTTTTTAATTGCAAACTGGTGTTTTCTTTAAATAAGAACATAGTCAGGTACATCTCTATAAGAAGGGAATACCTATAAATTGATCGTCTGTTTAGGTAAAACCTCCTGGATGGACGAACCAGGCCCTGATACAGGAAATGTCGAAAACTCTGACGTCAATATCTTCGAATCTTGCCCAACGATTCATTGATACAGCATACAGATTTTCCGAGCAGCCTTCGATGAACGAGGTAAGCACATACTATTCCATATCAGATCGATATCACATTCGCAAAAAAAAAAGATCGATATTATAAATATGATTTGACTCTGCATTCTTTAATACAACTTTTAAAGTCTCATCAATTCAGAAAAAGACAACTTGTGGTAATGAGGAAAAAATAAGCTCGAAATTAACTAGCCCATAGATTGCTTCATTATTTCTCGGCATACTTAGAAATGTCTTTCACATACATCTTCTTAATATACACTGATCTTAAGTGAAAGATGCTTCTGTTTACAAATATGCAATGCTTAGGCAGAAATGTTTCTAGCTTGTAGATAATACTGAACTCGTGTTATGAATCAATTATACGAGTCAATCTCAACAAGTCTTCTACAGGGAAATTTTCGACCTGTCAGTGAAATTGGCGATGCAGTTTTACTCACAGATCTAGATGGAGAGGTCCCACAAGATTTTCCTGAGGGTGTCTACATAAGAAATGGTGAGCTCCATTTAAGTCTATTCTCGTGTATTCAATATTCTATGAAGAACTCTTGTACTGCTCAATACACTACAAGTAAGTGACTTTTTTTCCAAGAATTTTGTACTCATCACTAGTATGGCAACTGGAATGGTGCTTCTCTATGATTTATATGGTAGCCTACCATTCCAGAACTAATGGATGAATGAACCATGAATAACAGACATTATGAAAACTACAAAATCAAAAACATTTGATGTGTTTATATAGATTTCAATAATTTTAAATGCTTTTGATAGAGGTTGTTAATCTCAAACATTTCCTTAAAACTTTCAGAGATGCTTAAAGCTTCCTTTCATGCTAATATTTTGCCTATGAAAATGATAAATGCATGGCTGAACTCTGAATTTGTACGATGGTGAGTTTCAGTTTTATTTAAAGAAAAATCAATTTTCACCTCACTAAAAACATTAGGCAATAGAATAATGCTTAAATTATATGATAAATAAATATGTTCAGGAAACTATAATCCAAGTGACTTTCTAATGTTTTGGACGGATCCCAAACACTTACGAGAATATCGATGTCTTATATTGAACAATAATTTGGGCAGGTCCAAACCCTCTCAATCCGACAAAGATAATTGCAGATTCTATAGTTGGTTCAACATCATACCTGTATTATGAAGGCCATGGAATGCTACATGCTGTCTACTTTAACAAGAGCAGTCTAGGAGAATGGAAAATATCGTATAAGAATAAGTATGTGGATTCAGAGACCTTCCAATTAGAGAGAGAAAACAATGAAGTGACTTTTGTACCATCTGCTGATGGACAACCATATGCAACACTAGTTGCATTTGTTCTTAATACGGTAAGTCTCACAAAATGTGACACTCAAACTCAAAATAGTTGACATTAAGATAACAAGGATCGCAGACAAATTTAGCATAATTGAAACTCCTATGTTGTGCTATCTACCAGTAAGCAACATAATTATGCTGTTTACTGGAAGGAGATTGACATACATGCGGTATACTATGGAAGTGATCGTAGATGGTAATTGGAGTCATTTTTTTTGTTACAATAAGTATGTGGATACAGACACCTTTCAATTAGAGAGGGAAAAGAATCAGTTATTTTTTTGCCATCTGTTGATGGACAACCATATGCAGCATTAGTTGCATTTGTTCTTAATATGGTAAGCCTCACAAAACTTGAAACCAAAATTAGTTGACATGAAGGTAACAAGGATCACAGATAAGTTTACCATAATTGAAAAATCCTATGCTGTGCTATCTGTAAGCAGCAGATTTTATGTTGAAAGGAGATTGATCTACACGTGGTATACTAGAATTTGGTTATAGTTAGTTATGGTACTCTACTTTCTATTTGAACTATTCCAGCATATGTTTTTTTAACAACTATCATCTCAAGAAGAAAGGGCGCATATAACAAGGACTCAAACAATATTTCAGGTCAATAAGTGAACAATGAATCTCTCTGTGTAGATGTACAAGTCCTATATGCATCACCTTCTATAATACTTGCATGTTTTTTATGTCATAGTTGAGATTTGGAAAGGCTGTGAAGGACAGTGCGAATACTAATATTTTTGAGCATGCCGGACGAGTTTTCTCTGTCTCAGAAAATCATCTGCCTTACGAAATCAACATCAATAATCTTAACACTCTAGGACCTTACAACATCAATGGAGCCTGGGCCCAACCTTTTACTAGTCATCCAAAGGTATGCAATGACAACTAGTTTAACCATTTCCAGTAGCGCACTAGCCGTACGGTTTTCATGTATATATGGGCAAAAATGACAGAGTTTTCAAGTGATAATGAAATATCTGTACACACCTTTCCTGTGATGTAATTAGTGAAATAACTCTTCAACAATGAATGCTGCATTCCAAACTAATTCAAGATGTTTATCCTGTGATGTTATCATTGAAATTTAACTATTCAGCAACGAATGCTTACATATGTAAACGGTTCAATTTTACAGAAGATTCAGGGAACTGGGGAACTGGTGATAATGGTTTGAAATGTAACTCTTCAGCAACTAATGCTTACATATGTAAACGGTTCATTTTTACAGAAGATTCAGGAAACTGGGGAACTGGTGATAATGGGGACAAATATTGAAAAGCCCCACTATGTGCTTGGAGTAATTTCATGTAAGTTGTCAAATCATAAGCAATCAGCCATCCAACATGGTACACAATGAACAGTTCCTGATGTGCAAGCTATTACGTACATAAATGAAACACCCTTACTTGAAAGCTTATGTGTAAAGAAAACCCAATGATGTAATTTAACATTCTAATTGCATCAAGTGATTAAGATAATATCAAGTTCTCATTTGCATCATTGAGTTTTTCATTGATAGCAAAATAACCAATAAAATTTTGTAAGAAAATTGTGTCCTATTATACAAGAGCTAACTGACGATGTCCTTTGTCTTTTTCACCTAAATAAGCTGATGGTGAGAGGCTTCTTCATAAGGTCGATCTCAAATTTGACGAAGGAAAATTTATTCATGACATTGGAGTGACTAAAAAGTATGTCCTCTTTTGTTATCACTTATGAGCCATCCTAGGTTCCTCAAAGTATCATCTTTTCACCTAATGACTACTTCATATATTGTAGGTACAATGTAATAATGGATTATCCTCTCAGATTCGGCATACTAAGAACCTTTTTAGGGAAGCCGTGAGTGAAATTCATACACATCATCTTCACTAGTAGGAACCTATTTTTTTTCTGGGTGTAGCGCCGGTTAATTCTATTTGGCATAACATTGTGCCCATACTTACCAGATTTATCGAACATGATATGGATGGAAAATCGCGTATTGGGGTGATGCCTCGTTTTGGAAATGCTGAGTCCATCAAATGGTTTGATGTTGAGAACCACTGCAGTTACCATTTATTTAATTGCTTTGAGGATGGAAATGAGGTAATTCTTATAAAATATCAAAGTACTATGAAACAGATATACAATAGTAAACCTTCCATGGGCAGTACTAATGTATATATATCAGGAGCTTTCCCATTTTTTCTTTCGTTTTTCTTTATTTTGACACAAAACATGTAAACAGGTTGTCGTAAGAGGATGTCGGATAGTTGGTTCAGTAATCCCCAGTGGACGTTACAGAGTTGACAAGTCAAAATGGTATGGAAGAGCATTTCTCCAACCGGACAGGGATTCAAATGATTTTGATCCTTCGATAGATGGCATTCTCTTTTCTCGTCCGTACGAATGGAGGTTAAACTTAAAAAATGGCACTACATATGAAGGTTACATTGCCAGTGAGAAAGTTGCAATGGATTTCCCTGCCATCAATGAAAAATTTACAGGAATCCGAAACAAGTATGGATATGCTCAAGTTGTTGACTCATTAGCAACTAGTAAAACAGGTAACATCGTTGCTGCAATATTTCTTAAAATAGTTTTTATTTTCAGCTGTTTTTGTCATTAATCTTATCACATATGTTATGAGATGCTACCATGGGCTCATCTGAATGTTAAGTTACTTGCATTGTCTTGAATATTGTGTGAATAAAATTCTGTGTAATAATGCAGGCTTGTTTAAGTATAAGATGATAGGAAAGCTACACTTTGACGAGCAAGATAAGGTAAGTAAGTACTAATTATTTCATAAAATATCGGATATATTTTGATAACACACTTTAAAACTCCAGGAAAACAAACAATTGATATTGGTGGAGTACCACACTTTAAAAGAGAAAGAGTTCTGCTCTGGAGTTCAATTTGTAGCAAAGGGAAACGGAATAGATGAAGATGATGGATGGGTAGTTACATACGTCCATAATGAAGAAACTGATACCTCTCAGGTAATTAAACTATGTAGTTAAAGAACATGTTGCATGGCTTGACTAGCTACTTCCCTTGTGTCCTTAAATTTATCAGATTTCTTGTTTTCTACAGGTTTACATTATTGATGCAAAAATGTTTTCAGAGGAGCCAGTAGCAAAAGTTACTTTACCTCAAAGGGTTCCATATGGTTTCCATGGGTCTTTTTTCTACAAATAACCTAATGTTGAAACTGATGTAAAGGATTGTATCAAGCCATTATATTATCTGCAATAAATGATTTCGTTTCGTTATCAGGCATCATAGACTAGGGGCTAAATCATGCCAATATCGTCATACTGCACCTTAACTTTTCAGTAAAATTACCAGTTAGCATGGACCGGTGTTTTGTCAACGAAGTAAAGGAGCGGTAGTTGAGAGAGAAAGGATCAGAAAATCATCTGCCTTACGAAATCAACATCAATAATCTTAACACTCTAGGACCTTACAACATCAATGGAGCCTGGGCCCAACCTTTTACTAGTCATCCAAAGGTATGCAATGACAACTAGTTTAACCATTTCCAGTAGCGCACTAGCCGTACGGTTTTCATGTATATATGGGCAAAAATGACAGAGTTTTCAAGTGATAATGAAATATCTGTACACACCTTTCCTGTGGTGTAATTAGTGAAATAACTCTTCAACAATGAATGCTGCATTCCAAACTAATTCAAGATGTTTATCCTGTGATGTTATCTTTGAAATGTAACTCTTCAGCAACTAATGCTTACATATGTAAACGGTTCATTTTTACAGAAGATTCAGGAAACTGGGGAACTGGTGATAATGGGGACAAATATTGAAAAGCCCCACTATGTGCTTGGAGTAATTTCATGTAAGTTGTCAAATCATAAGCAATCAGCCATCCAACATGGTACACAATGAACAGTTCCTGATGTGCAAGCTATTACGTACATAAATGAAACACCCTTACTTGAAAGCTTATGTGTAAAGAAAACCCAATGATGTAATTTAACATTCTAATTGCATCAAGTGATTAAGATAATATCAAGTTCTCATTTGCATCATTGAGTTTTTCATTGATAGCAAAATAACCAATAAAATTTTGTAAGAAAATTGTGTCCTATTATACAAGAGCTAACTGACGATGTCCTTTGTCTTTTTCACCTAAATAAGCTGATGGTGAGAGGCTTCTTCATAAGGTCGATCTCAAATTTGACGAAGGAAAATTTATTCATGACATTGGAGTGACTAAAAAGTATGTCTTCTTTTGTTACGACTTATGAGCCATCCTAGGTTCCTCAAAGTATCACATTTTCACCTAATGACTACTTCATATATTGTAGGTACAATATAATAATGGATTATCCTCTCAGATTCGGCATACTAAGAACCTTTTTAGGGAAGCCGTGAGTGAAATTCATACACATCATCTTCACTAGTAGGAACCTATTTTTTTTCTGGGTGTAGCGCCGGTTAATTCTATTTGGCATAACATTGTGCCCATACTTACCAGATTTATCGAACATGATATGGATGGAAAATCGCGTATTGGGGTGATGCCTCGTTTTGGAAATGCTGAGTCCATCAAATGGTTTGATGTTGAGAACCACTGCAGTTACCATTTATTTAATTGCTTTGAGGATGGAGATGAGGTAATTTTTATAAAATATCAAAGTACTATGAAACAGATATACAATAACAAACCTTCCATGGCCAGTACTAATGTATATATATCAGGAGCTTTCCCATTTTTTCTTTCGTTTTTCTTTATTTTGACACAAAACATGTAAACAGGTTGTCGTAAGAGGATGTCGGATAGTTGGTTCAGTAATCCCCAGTGGACGTTACAGAGTTGACAAGTCAAAATGGTATGGAAGAGCGTTTCTCCAACCGGACAGGGATTCAAAAGATTTTGATCCTTCGATAGATGGCATTCTCTTTTCTCGTCCGTACGAATGGAGGTTAAACTTGAAAAATGGCACTACAAATGAAGGTTACATTACCAGTGAGAAAGTTGCAATGGATTTCCCTGCCATCAATGAAAAATTTACAGGAATCCGAAACAAGTATGGATATGCTCAAGTTGTTGACTCATTAGCAACTAGTAAAACAGGTAACATCATTGCTGCAATATTTTTTATTTTCAGCTGTTTTTTTCATTAATCTTATTACATATGTTCTGAGATGCTACCGTGGGCTCATCTGAATTTTAAGTAACTTGCATTGTCTTGAATATTGTGTGAATAAAATTCCGTGTAATAATGCAGGCTTGTTTAAGTATAAGACGATAGCAAAGCTACACTTTGAAGAGCAAGATAAGGTTAGTAAGTGATAAATATTTCACAAAATATCGGATATATTTGATAATACACTTTAAAACTACAGGAAAACAAAAAATTGGTATTGGTGGAGTACCACACTTTAAAAGAGAAAGAGTTCTGCTCTGGAGTTCAATTTGTAGCAAAGGGAAACGGAATAGATGAAGATGATGGATGGGTAGTTACATACGTCCATAATGAAGAAACTGATACCTCTCAGGTAATTAAACTATGTAGTTAAAGAACATGTTGCATGGCTTGACTAGCTACTTCCCTTGTGTCCTTAAATTTATCAGATTTCTTGTTTTCTACAGGTTTACATTATTGATGCAAAAATGTTTTCAGAGGAGCCAGTAGCAAAAGTTACTTTACCTCAAAGGGTTCCATATGGTTTCCATGGGTCTTTTTTCTACAAATAACCTAATGTTGAAACCGATGTACGGATTGTATCAAGCCATTATACTATCGCAAGAAAAGTTTTCGCTTCATTGTCAGGCATCATAGACTAGGGGCTAAATCATGCCAATATCATCATAATGCACCTTAACTTTCGAGTAAGGAGAGGCAATAAGGGCCATACAATTGGTGATGCAGCCAAGCGATAGGTGCCTGGTGGTTCCAACCTGAGCAGCTCCGAGTGGCGTGCATTCCCAGTGCCATCACCATTTCCGCTTCTGCTCCACCCTGTTGATAGTCTCGAGTAGGGAGCGGTAAGCAACATGAGTAATACTCTCTGCGCCAAATTTTCAGCTGAACTTTTGAAGGAACTCTCTGCGCGAAGTACTTGGCCATCTGGTGCGAAAATAACAACATACATACCAGCAGGAAGGAGGGAAACCACAGATTTTCAGCTGTCGATTTGTGGCGCTTTGTTCCGAAATCTCGACACAGCAGCTAGCACCACGCGCCCAGACGTTGTCTTAGTGACACCGACCTGTTCCACTACAGGATCAGCTGGAGTATAACGAACTGGATGTACACTGCTTCGCTTGGCACAGTGCTTCCTCTATACAATGTGTCAATGTGTGCATGTTGCATGGCTGTTGTGTCTCATCCTTCTTTCTTCTCGCAATGGATACCGGGGCCACACAACCTGACGCGCTACTGTCTTGGCCACGGCCCACGGCGCACACGCGCCTCCGCGGCCTCTGGGTCTGGCCGAAGTGCTCGGGGGGAGGGACTCTCCACCGGCTCCTGAGCTCCAAGCAGCCGTAGCCCGCCTTGCTGTGCGAGGGGTCTGACTCAGAGCAACGAAATGCCTTCACGGGAATACCAAGCTGTGACACAGCACTACAGCCACCATATGGTCGCCAAAACCAGTTCGACCTCCACAAGACCACAAGGAGCATGAAATACTCGGGCATTCCAAACAGAGTCCAAAATCCCCCGACGTCTCAGTGAGCGAAGAAACAGACGCGAAAGATGCACCCTGAGTCCCTGACGGTAAGCAGTGGCTGCCAGCGTCGCGGTTGGTAATCACCACACCACTTGCCAAACATTTCACGACAGACTCGGTGCAAATGCTATACGACAGGATATTTACCATTTGTGCTTGAGTACAAATTGCCGATCAGATGCTGATGCGTAAGGAATCTGTCACGCAGCCATGACTGGTATAGCCTCCCTTATTCCGCACTGGTGTACTCTCTTCGTGCTGAGCATCTTGAACTTGAATGCACTTGTCCATATGCGTAGATAGCAGAGGCAACTCTGCCGAATCAGCAGACACAACTCGGGGCTGTGTCCATTGGCCATCAGGCCCCTCACCTCACTATCCGTACAACAAAATCAAGTCCTAGTTGTGCAGTCGTTTCCCATCACCTCACTATCCGTACAACAAATCAAGTCCTAGTTGTGCCGTCGTTGAGCTGGCCTCTACTTCCTCCATTGGTCACTACTCTTTGTTGTGTGCTTGAACTTTTCCTTCTGTGCCTTCGCTATGCACTTGGATCTTTTTCTTTTGGATCAGAGGTGTCTTCTGGTCTGCAAACAAATGCCAACATCGCATATATAAAGTACTTCCGTGTCTCATCTGTGACGCCTACACTGTTCGCCCCAAGCGGACTAATAAGCACATGAAATTCCTTACCGTGCTTGGACGCAAGATGGAATAAACCATGTTTGTCAGTGCTCTCTGGCGTGCGTCTTCATAACGAAACCAGCGCACGACAGGCATTGCATCTCACAAGCCACCTTTGTGACACAGCGGCACAGCAATGTTCAGAGCTCAAGGTAGAAGCTTGCCTGCGACTAGATGCATGCGCATCCACTGCCACAAGGCTCCAGATCAAGCCCGCCCATTCACCCTGCCGAATGCCATCAAGGTACCATGCAACATTGCAACCCGTCTCTTCTCATCTTTGTAGCTCTGGGCTGTAGCATTCCTGCACAGGTGGAGTGGTAAAGCAAGCCATGAGCCTGTCACTTCTGAAGTCTGTTTTACCAGACAAATGAACCAAGGATGCATTCAACACAACTGAATGTTTCAACCACGCAGTTATTAACAATGTAGTAACAGATTAACAGGACTGCAGCATATTACAATTCAGCAATACCATGAACTGTATAATAGTAACTTAGCTGTTTTTGTTTTATAAACTGGTGTTTTCTTTAAACCAAAACATAATCTGGTCCATGTACTATAAGAAGGGAATACCTCTAAATTGCCGTCATTTTAGGTACAACCTCCTGGATGGAAGAAGCAGGCCCTGATGCAGGAAATATCGAAAACTCTGAAGTCAATATCTTCAAATCTGTTCGAAGGATTCATTGATACAGCATACAGATTTTCTGAGCAGCCTTCTCTGAATGAGGTAAACATAAAGATTTTCTGAGCAGCCTTCTCTTTCCAGACTTGCATTCTTTAGTACAATTTCTAAAGTTCCAACAAATCGAAAAAGACATACCTCAGGATATTGGAGAAACAATAAGTTCGGAATTAACTAGCCTATAGATTCTTTGATTCTTTTTCCGCACACTTATATAATTATATTAGTCTCCTTCACACATGTCTTCTTGATCTACGAATCCTAAGTGAAAGATTCGGCTGTTTAATAGTAACTATGCAATATTTAGGTGGAAACTTTTCTAGCTAATAGGTACAACTGCACTCATGTGATTAATCAATTAGACGAGTTGAACTCAACAAGTGTTTTACAGGGAAATTTTCGACCCGTCAGTGAAATTGGTGAGGCGGTTTTACTGAAAGATCTAGATGGAGAGGTCCCAGAAGATTTTCCTGAGGGTGTCTACATAAGAAATGGTGAGCTCCATTTAAGTATAGCCTTGTGTCCCCTGTGCTTCTTCATGAGCTATATTGTAACATACATTTTCAGAACTAATGGTTAAATTAAATGAACCGTGAAGCCATTTTCAATCACGAAAAAAATTACGTAATGGAAAAAATGATTTCGTATGCATCATAGTGAGCTTCGAGAAAAAAATTGGAACTGAATATTTCAAGGAACTACAATCCAAGTGACTTTGTAATATTTTGGACAAATCCCAAATACTTAGAGAATATTCATGTCCTTTATTTAACAATGTGTACAGGTCCGAATCCTCTTAATCCGACACAGACAATTGCAGATTCGATAGTTGGTTCAACGTCATATATGTATTATGAAGGCCATGGAATGCTACATGCTGTGTACTTTGAAAAGAGCAGTCTAGGAGAATGGACAATATCGTATAAGAATAAGTATGTGGATTCAGACACCTTCCAATTAGAGAAACAAAAGAGTGAAGTGACTTTTGTGCCAGCTGCTGATGGACAACCATATGCAACCCTAGTTGCATTTGTTCTTAATATGGTAAGTCACACAAAACGTCACTCAAATTCAAAATAGTTGGCATTATAGTAACAAAAAGCGCAGAATTTAGCATAATTGAAACTCTTGTGTTGTGCTATTTACCAGTAAGCAACATATTTACGGTGAAAGGATATTGATATACACGTAGAATACTATGGAAATGATCGTAGATGGTGATTGGAGTCATTTTGTTTTTGGTAATTAGTTGTTATACATTGGTATGCCGTTTGAAATATTACATCATGTTTTTTGAACAAACTATTGTCTCACGAAGAAAGATTGCTATAGTATGAGTAGAAAAATACATCATGGATTCCATTAATATTTCAGGAGCAAGAAGTGAATAATGAAACTCTTTTTTCGTAGATGTGTAAATGCTATCTTCTATAATACTTACATGTTCCTTATGCCATAGTTGAGATTTGGAAAGGCCGTGAAGGACAGTGCAAATACTAATATATTTGAGCATGCCGGACGAGCTTTTGCTGTCACAGAAAATCATTTGCCTTATGAAATCAACATCAGTGATCTAAACACTCTAGGACCTTATAACATCTATGGAGCCTGGGACCAACCTTTTACTAGTCATCCAAAGGTACGCAATGACAGCTAGTTCGTACCATCAATATTTCCTAAAAAGATAGCAAAAAAAGAATGTTTTGACCTGCTTGAGGATCCTACATCTATCCAGGGGCAGAGATTTCTCAAGTTCGAAGTTCACACCATGGTTAAGCATTTGATATTCTTAGAATATGCATTCCACACTAAGTTATTCAATATATTTACCCAGTGATATTATTAGTGGATAATAACTCTTCAACATCGAATGCTTACATATGAGAATGACTTGTTTTTACAGAAGATTCCTGGAAGTGGGGAACTAGTGATAATGGGGACAAATACTGAAAAGCCCCACTATGTGCTTGGAGTAATTTCATGTAAGTTGTCAAATGGTAACCTATCAGTCATCCAACATGGTACACGAAGAACAGTACTTAGATTCAACCTAATATGTAAAACGAAACACCTTTAGGTGTAAGCTAATTGCCTAATTTGTAAAGAAAACACGATGGCATTATTTAACATGCTAACAGTTGCATTAAGTGATTGAGATAATATCAATTTCCCAATTTACATCATTATTTGAGTTGTTCACTGATAACAAAACAACCAGTAATATTTGTTGATAAATTGTGTTTTGAATCCAATTATGAGGAGCTAACTATTGATGCCCTTTGCTCCTTTCACATGAAATAAGCTGATGGTGAGAGGCTCATTCACAAGGTTGATCTCAAATTTGATGAAGGAAAACTCATTCATGACATTGGAGTAACTACAAAGTATGGTTTCTTTTGTTTAGAGTCATCTTACATTCCTTTAAGCATCACCCTTTTCTCTAATGACTATTTCTTATATTGTAGATACAATATAATAATGGACTATCCTCTCAGATTTGGCATATTAAGAACATTTTTACGGAAGCCGTAAGTGAAATTCATATAAATGATAAATCATCTATACAAGTGGAAGCCACCCTTTTCTCGTGGGTATACTGCACGTTAATTCGATTTTCCATACCATTGTGCCCATATTTATGATCAGATTTATTGAAAATGATATGGATGGAAAATCACGTATCGGAGTGATGCCTCGTTTTGGAGATGCTGCGTCCATCAAATGGTTTGATGTTGAGAACCACTGCAGTTACCATTTATTTAATTGCTTTGAGGATGGAGATGAGGTAATTCTTATAAAATTCCGAAGTAACATGAAACAGATATATACAACTATCCGCAACTCTCTCATGTGTTTGAGAAAAAAAAAAGTATTAATATTATATATCAGGAGCTTTTCATATTTTCCCCCATTTTAGCTATAGTTTGACAGAAAATATGTGAACAGGTTGTTGTAAGAGGCTGTCGGATACTTGGTTCAGTAATCCCTAGTGGATGTTATAGAGTTGACAAGTCAAAATGGTATGGAAGAGCGTTTCTCCAACCGGACAGGGATTCAAACGATTTTGATCCTTCGATAGATGGCATTCTCTTTTCTCGCCCGTACGAATGGAGGTTAAACTTAAAAAACGGCACTACAAATGAAGGTTACATTACCAGTGAGAAAGTTGCAATGGATTTCCCTGCTATCAATGAAAAATATACAGGCAGCCGAAACAAGTATGGATATGCTCAAGTTGTTGACTCATTAGCAACCAGTAAAACAGGTAACATCGTTGCTGCAACATTTCTTAAATAGTTTCTCTTTTTAGCTGTTTTTGTCATTAATCTTATTACATGTGTTATGAGATACTACCGTATGTTCATCTGAATTTTAAGTAACTTGCATTATCTTGAATACTGTGCAAATAACATTATGTGTATTAATGCAGGGTTGTTTAAGTATAAGATGATAGCAAAACTACACTTCGACGAGCAAGATAAGGTTAGTAATTACTAAATATTTCACAAAATATAAGATATATTTTGATAGCACAGACTGAAGTATCGGAAAAACTCCAGGAAAACAAACAATTGATCTTAGTGGAGTACCATGCTTTAAAAGAGGAAGAGTTCTGCTCTGGAGTTCAATTTGTAGCAAAGGAATACGGTATCGATGAAGATGACGGTTGGGTAGTTACATACGTCCATGATGAAGGAACTGATACTTCTCAGGTAATTAATATATGTAGTTAAAGAGAATATTGCATGGCTTGACTACTTCCATGCATCCTTAATTTATCAGATTTCTTGTCTTCTATAGGTTTACATAATCGATGCAAAAAGGTTTTCAGAGGAGCCAGTGGCAAAAGTTACTTTACCTCAAAGGGTTCCATACGGTTTCCATGGGAATTTTTTCTACAAATAATCATGTTGAAACCAATGTATGGATTGTATCCAACCATTACACTATCTGAAATAAACGATTTTGTTTTGTGGTTACGCGTCAATGGATTAGGGGCTAAATCATGGTCAGTGTCATACTGCACCTCAAGAACTTTTCAGTAAGTTACCAGTTGACTGGTGTTTTGGCAACAAATTTAAAGGAGAACAGTACTAGTTTAGAGAGAAAGGCTCGAAGTAAGCAGGGCAATTAGGGCCATACCATTGGTGATGCAGCCAGGCAATAGAGTTAGGAGGCTGGTGTTTCCATCCTGAGCAACCCCCAGCAGTTTACAAACCCAACGCCGCACCATTTTCACTTCTGATCCACCCTGCTCTGCACCACCACTGCCGCCTGCCTACTCAAGGAGCAGGAGAGGCAAGTAGTTAAGAACCTGGAACGGACGTTTGGGAGCTGGAATGCACGAACACTTTCCAGGTTCATACCCAGAAAAGGCTCTCTTTAACAGCATGATCAGGTATTTCAACAAAAAAAAAAATCATTCAAAAAGGTATTTCAAGAACTGCACACATTTTAGCAAGTACGGAAAAATATGGCGGGGAGATTTAGTTTCTTTTACTCTTTCAATCAGCACCACTCGAGCATGAATCAGAATTAGCAATGAAAAGTAATTTATTACATTTTATACATTATTTAAGTTGTTTTCCTTGTCTTTATTGACCAAGATTAGCAACTTGATTTGTGGAAATAAATTGCAACATGCACAATGGCTCTATCTGGTTTAAAGGTGCCTCTGGCTCTACTGCTGAATCAAGAGGGCGTCAATGTTGCGCTTGCCCTCTGGGCCTTTGGTATACCAAGATGAGACATAGTCACCATAGACTACATCCCGATACTTTTGTGGCTCATCCTTGCTCACAAGTAGGGGGGCAGTGCATATTTTCCTCGCTTTTGATGGATCATAGAATGTTGCTACTGACAAGCGGGCACGCTCAGCATTCACAGTAGCTCGATGAACAGAGCTCTTGTATATTCCATTGGTGATGATCTGGAGAAATTAAGTAACATGAGGAACAATGGTTTAAAGAAATGGAATCTAAAAAAAAAAAAATTGTAGCGCCTAAAAAATGCGGTAACCAGACAAAGCAGGTGCCACAGGACCAAATTTCCAGCTAAGGCAGGAATGAACACCCTATCCAACGTCCTCAACCATATAGTGAGAAAATAACAAAATAAACACTACAGCAGGCTGGAGGAAAAACATCAGCCAGGTAAAAAAAAAAAGAGGTGCGGAACATTGATATTAATATGAGGATAAATCATGTCAATTAATAGTACCTCTGTCTGATCAGCCAAAATGACGAGGATCCCATCAGGCAAAGAGGGCACATGTATCCACATTCCATCCTTCATTACTTCGAGCCCACCCACATTATCTTGTATCAGAAGAGTTATTGCGCCCATATCAGAGTGTGATTGTAGTCCAAGTGCAAGATCTGGCTGGGGGCAAGGAGAATAGTAGCTAATGGTGATGTTCTGGTAAACTTCTCCAACTGCTTCTTCGATATAAGAGGGTGGTAGGTTGAGACTTTCAGAGATGATTTGCAACAATCTTTGAGCAAGATTCTTCATGCTGTTGCTGTATTTTACAACAGTATCCCTGCAAATATTACATGTACATTAGCTTTTGTGATATGGGGAAAAGGATAGCTAGAGGCTTTTGTGTTATATAGGAGACATAACTAGCCGCTAGCGTGATGTGTTATATTGGAAAAGGATGGAAACAGTGTGTTTGAATTATGTTTTCCTCCCTCTCTCGTAACAGTGAAGCAAATAGCTAGATTGGTGACATAAAACTGATTACTAAATCATTTGTGTGTAATACAGGTCCAAATCATACTTAAGAAGAGAGATTGACTGTGCGCTCTGGGCTGGCATGAAGTGAACATAGTTTTCGGGCAGAGACAATTATAAATGAAGACATTTCACTGCTTCCTTGCCCAGTTTCTACTTGTTACCAAACCTGAGCCTAAATTCCTTACAACTCTGCAATTACAATTATGCTTATAAGCCAAAAATTGCTGACTTGTTTTCACGATGAAACTATCAATGCTGGGTAGCAAATCATCCTTTTCTTGAGCAGGCTAATCAGTAATCACCTGTAACCAGGGACGAAATCCGGCCAGTGGGAGGGGTTGCGTCTGGACTCCGGCAGTGTGTGATGGTCGAAGTAGTCGCGCCAGTCGAGCACGGAGTCATCGTTGGCGAGCATACGGCTGCCGTACCCTT
>LAPY01001736.1:97709-108595 GCA_000970635.1 Eragrostis tef
GGAGCTGAGCAGGGAGGCCCCGGCGCCGCGCCCGCCGGCACCCGCGCAGCTGGCCCCGCCGGTGGTGCCCGGCGTCCTCGCGCCGCCGCGTACCGAGCCCTCGCGGAAGCCGGCCTCGACGCCGCCGCCCATTCCCGACGACCTCGGGCTCCAACCCGAAGGTACGATCCTTCCTCCCTTCCTTCGCCAAATCCCTTCGAACATCCCCCAATGGTTGCTCGCTTCGTTCGACTTGAAATGCGTCAGTGAACTTGGGTTTGGGTTGAGTAGAATTGATCTCAGTTAATCTAGTAACACTCGTATTTACCAGCGTGCAAAAAAAAATGAAAATGAAACCCGCATTTGATAGTGAGCAGAGCACACCCGTGCCAATTTCGATCGGAGCGTCTGTGTTGAATCGTGAGACTTCGGGGGGCAGGGTGGCGTGTCGATACCTCGGTATGATTGCAGCGCACCGCAGAGGTTTCGTGGTCCGTGGACGTGGTTGGATCTGAGCAGACACGGCGTAGATATTTATTATTCCGCGGACGAATGGGGCTGTCAGGTGCCATACATACGACTGCAAGTAGAGTGAAAGGGATTGACAAGTCTGTCTGTTATCTTCCTTGCCTTTCTGTGATTACGACCCGCGTGTTGTAAGTAGTGCTTAATTTTATAGTGTACGGAATATTCTAGCAGAAACCTCCGACCTCGGTGTTTGGCTACCAGCATCATTTCAGTCCACGGTACGCTGGCTTTACTGAAATGACAGTAAAAGTAAACAGAGCCGTTGAAGAAAATTAGGAGTGAAAGGGAGCTCCATTGAGCTGAGATCCATTGGCTGAATTTTCCAGTTCTAGTCAGTGGATGGAAACTAGAAAGAGATTTCAGTGCAGAAGCGATATGGAATGCCAATGGCTGCTGGTTTAAGTGCAGAAACTGGGGCTTTATCTTGGGACTGCTAATTTACTTGTATTAGACAGGTCCAGATCCCAGTTGAGGGCAGTTGCACGAATCAGTCACATAACCGATATGTGCTTGGCCTTTTTCAGTAGACCACTAGCTCCAGTTTGATTCAAATTTAATTTTGGGGACACTTGTGGGAACATGTTCCTTGGCCCACTTTCTCTGGGCCATTTTGTTTTCTTGTGTACATTAAAATTTTTTTTTTCTCTCTGAGCATATATCAAATTATTTAGCAACCTTAATTTGTCATTTAGCTGAGAACAGAATGAAGGTTACACCATTCTTATTCTTGCTGGAGTTGTTTTCTGATGTAGCAAGAGTACAATCTTCTGTTGTTTACTTACATTCTGCTATTATTGCTCCTATTACTCAGGTATTGACAAATCTATGTTATCTATCCTTCATTTCACATACACCGTAGTTGTGGCTAGTGAGGACGAAGCTGAGAACCTGGTTGTTGAGGAGCAAACTAAAGCTGAGGTTACACACAACATTGTGTTTGTAACTGGCGAAGCTTCTCCTTATGCGAAGTCAGGGGGTCTGGGAGATGTTTGTGGTTCATTACCAGTTGCTCTTGCTGCTCGTGGTCACCGTGTGATGGTTGTCATGCCAAGATACTTAAATGGGACTAATGATAAGAATTACGCAAATGCATTCTACACCGCAAAGCACATCAAGGTTCCATGCTTTGGTGGGGAACATGAAGTTACCTTTTTCCATGAGTACAGAGACTCTGTTGATTGGGTGGGTATTCACTCACATTACGTTTTCTGATGATAATTGATAACTGCTTAAATTTTTGTGTACTGTAAGTTTCTTGACATGTGCGTTTATGATGTGAATTCAGTACTTACGTGTTATTCCCACTCTTCGAACTCTTGAATAACAATACATTTTTTCCGTATTAAAATGAAGAGCATTATTCATGAAGTAGCATGATGATAATTGATAACTGCTTAAGTTTTTGTGTACTGTAAGTTTCTTGACATGTGCGTTTTATGATCTTACTTCAGTACTTACATGTTATTCCCACTCTTCAGCATCTTGAATAACAATACATTTTTCCGTATTAAAATGAAGAGCGTTATTCATGAAGTAGCATGCTTTTGTACATGGCCCTAAATTATTATGCATACATGGTCTTGCATTCCTATTTGCAACAAATAGTTTGTATTAAAGTGGTGCACAAATTGGAAGTACAAAGTTTCACTGCCAATATTATTTAGAGTCACTTATTATCTTGGCCGTACCATCGTTTCTGAGAAGAGTGTTTGAGTGGTATATTGAATTATGTCCTGTCCTTCTGGTGCAATTTTTTTGTGTGTGTGGATATAAGATTGTGATAAGAACTAATGAACAACGATACATCTAAGATAACAGGAAATTTCTGTTTCCTTGCTGACAGTAAATGTTTGATTACTTGTATTGGGTTATTTGTTTCTTGATTTCACATTAACTGTGCCGTGTGTTTAGGTATTTGTTGATCACCCCTCATATCACAGACCAGGAAATTTGTATGGAGATAAATTTGGTGCTTTTGGTGATAATCAGGTAAAAGAAGCTTGTTTCATTAAGCTCCTATCTGTTCTGGTCTAGATTCTATATAAAAAATGATTGAATTTTTTTGTCTTGCAGTTCAGATACACACTCCTTTGCTATGCTGCATGTGAGGCTCCTTTGATCCTTGAATTGGGAGGATATATTTATGGGCAGAATTGCATGTTTGTTGTGAACGATTGGCATGCCAGCCTTGTGCCAGTGTATGTTCTGGCCCTATAAGTCTCCAAACTTTATTAACCTCAAAGCTATCTTTTTGCAGTGCGTGCTATGTTATTTAAAATGCTCTTTAAATTTATTTTCGCATATGTTCTACTGCATATGTGTATGTATTTGTGGAGTCTAAGAAAATAGTGAAGTGAGCAATCTCAAGGAAGTCATCATTTCTGCCATTGTTATGATTAACTGACAGTGTAGTGTGGCAAGACAGTTTGTGCCCCATTCTTTTTCTGTATGCCTTAGGATATGTCAGAGAGTTTCATCATATGTCATGAACATGGTTTTGGCTGTTCAAATGATACTTCTCTCCTGACATATTTCACATAGTTAGCTGCTTAATGTCAGCTAGTTCCATCTCTTTTTAGTGCAATTTTAGATGTGCCACTATTTGTTAATTCCCTTTTCCTTTTAGTGTTTCCTTCTTTGATGTGTAATTAGTTTTGATTATGTACTCAGCTCTTCCTGACCCCGATTTTTTCCTGTTCAGCCTTCTCGCTGCAAAATATAGGCCATATGGTGTTTACAAAGACGCCCGCAGCATTCTTGTAATTCATAATTTAGCACATCAGGTTTGAGCCTATTATTTTGCACAATATACATATATAGTTTTGGCAAGAAAGTTCATAACTTATGTACTTTCATTGTTGTAGGGGGTGGAGCCTGCAAGTACATACCCTGACTTGGGGTTGCCACCTGAATGGTATGGAGCCCTGGAGTGGGTATTCCCTGAATGGGCAAGACGACATGCCCTTGACAAGGGTGAGGCAGTTAACTTGTTAAAAGGTGCAGTTGTGACAGCAGATCGAATCGTGACAGTCAGTAAGGTGACATTCCACATTACCATTTGATTTAATTTCCCATATGAGATAGTCTTCCTTGAATATGGGTGTTGTTTTCTTCCCCTAATCTTCTAATGTTGCATTTCCAGGGTTATTCGTGGGAGGTCACAACTGCAGAAGGCGGACAAGGTCTTGATGAGCTCTTAAGCTCCAGGAAGAGTGTATTGAATGGTAACTATATTGATGTTATGTTAGCTTGTAGTGATCTTCAACTGCTTTATGGAAACATTTTAGCCAGGTGACAAGAATTAATTCGTGCTGCCTCTATGCATGCAGGAATTGTAAATGGAATCGACATCAATGACTGGAACCCTGCCACAGACAAGTTTATCCCTTGCCATTATTCTGTTGATGACCTCTCTGGAAAGGTGCATTAACTGTTCTCTAAAGCATGTGTATATTCAATTATTCATTGAGATGAGTACCTCCTTTGTATTTTCTTTGCTTTCATGAACCTCATTCTTAACCTTGGTGGTCTGGCATTGTTTTTTTTTAGGCTGAATGTAAAGCTGCATTGCAGAAGGAGCTGGGTTTACCTATAAGGCCAGATGTACCTTTGGTTAGTACCATTGCTTTACAATCCTTTTCCTCTAAAGAAAAATATGGACTCATATGTTTGCTTGATTTACAGATTGGCTTTATTGGAAGATTGGATTATCAAAAAGGCATTGATCTCATTAAACTAATCATCCCGGATCTCATGCAGGATGATGTTCAATTTGTAAGTTCTGATTCCTTTATGTGATCCAAAGCTGGTATGTTAGCCAAACTTAACACTTAACAGCCTTTATTGGTAGCAACTCGAGCTGAAAAAGTCGGTCAGGCAGGTGTTGGGTTAAGCAATAAATCAGCCTTGCTCTTTCGTCTATTCTCTCGTCCACATACACTTTGGCCTCTCTGCAGCTTCATCTCCATGCACCTGGTACATCCCAGATGAAAGTATGATTGTAATTTGTAACACCTCCTGTCTCACACCACTACATGTTACACTCGGTGCCAGTACATGACACAAATGTGCAGATTTTAGGGGTAGTACTGTCCACATAAAGATTGGTGGGATTAAAAGTTACTACAAATGTGATATGTGGTTATTACTTACATGTTTAAAGTAGGATAACTTACAGTTTCAAGAAAATTAAACCGGTTCAATAAATGTATCTGCAAGTCTGGGAGCATTTGCTTAACTTTCCGATGTCTTAGCTCAGAGTTGCTTTCCCCACTTCCACCCCATCTATTACTTTCTTTGGCCTCCAAGATGCTCATCTTCTTGCACACACGCGCACACCCAAGGCAAAAGGCAGAATTTATTTAACATTAACTTAAGCTAGCTATTGGGTGAAGTTTCTAAGCCTACAACTATCATTGTCCAACAATACGTTTTTGTTTGTATTTACTGTACAGGTCATGCTTGGATCTGGTGATCCAGACTTTGAAGCCTGGATGAGGTCGACAGAGTCGTATTTCAGGGACAAATTTCGTGGATGGGTTGGCTTTAGTGTTCCAGTTTCGCACCGAATAACAGCAGGGTATGCAAACAGAACATTGTTAAGAAGTCACTTATCATTTTATAGATAAATTATATATTTGAGATACTGATATCTCCCTTTTTTGACTTCTTCCACAGCTGTGATATATTGTTAATGCCATCTAGATTCGAACCTTGTGGTCTCAATCAGCTATATGCTATGCATTATGGTACAGTTCCCGTTGTTCATGGAACTGGGGGGCTGAGAGTAAGACAATTTGTCCTATCGTTTTTCCTTCTTATGGCAGAATTGCATGTTTGTTGTGAACGATTGGCATGCCAGCCTTGTGCCAGTGTATGTTCTGGCCCTATAAGTCTCCAAACTTTATTAACCTCAAAGCTATCTTTTTGCAGTGCGTGCTATGTTATTTAAAATGCTCTTTAAATTTATTTTCGCATATGTTCTACTGCATATGTGTATGTATTTGTGGAGTCTAAGAAAATAGTGAAGTGAGCAATCTCAAGGAAGTCATCATTTCTGCCATTGTTATGATTAACTGACAGTGTAGTGTGGCAAGACAGTTTGTGCCCCATTCTTTTTCTGTATGCCTTAGGATATGTCAGAGAGTTTCATCATATGTCATGAACATGGTTTTGGCTGTTCAAATGATACTTCTCTCCTGACATATTTCACATAGTTAGCTGCTTAATGTCAGCTAGTTCCATCTCTTTTTAGTGCAATTTTAGATGTGCCACTATTTGTTAATTCCCTTTTCCTTTTAGTGTTTCCTTCTTTGATGTGTAATTAGTTTTGATTATGTACTCAGCTCTTCCTGACCCCGATTTTTTCCTGTTCAGCCTTCTCGCTGCAAAATATAGGCCATATGGTGTTTACAAAGACGCCCGCAGCATTCTTGTAATTCATAATTTAGCACATCAGGTTTGAGCCTATTATTTTGCACAATATACATATATAGTTTTGGCAAGAAAGTTCATAACTTATGTACTTTCATTGTTGTAGGGGGTGGAGCCTGCAAGTACATACCCTGACTTGGGGTTGCCACCTGAATGGTATGGAGCCCTGGAGTGGGTATTCCCTGAATGGGCAAGACGACATGCCCTTGACAAGGGTGAGGCAGTTAACTTGTTAAAAGGTGCAGTTGTGACAGCAGATCGAATCGTGACAGTCAGTAAGGTGACATTCCACATTACCATTTGATTTAATTTCCCATATGAGATAGTCTTCCTTGAATATGGGTGTTGTTTTCTTCCCCTAATCTTCTAATGTTGCATTTCCAGGGTTATTCGTGGGAGGTCACAACTGCAGAAGGCGGACAAGGTCTTGATGAGCTCTTAAGCTCCAGGAAGAGTGTATTGAATGGTAACTATATTGATGTTATGTTAGCTTGTAGTGATCTTCAACTGCTTTATGGAAACATTTTAGCCAGGTGACAAGAATTAATTCGTGCTGCCTCTATGCATGCAGGAATTGTAAATGGAATCGACATCAATGACTGGAACCCTGCCACAGACAAGTTTATCCCTTGCCATTATTCTGTTGATGACCTCTCTGGAAAGGTGCATTAACTGTTCTCTAAAGCATGTGTATATTCAATTATTCATTGAGATGAGTACCTCCTTTGTATTTTCTTTGCTTTCATGAACCTCATTCTTAACCTTGGTGGTCTGGCATTGTTTTTTTTTAGGCTGAATGTAAAGCTGCATTGCAGAAGGAGCTGGGTTTACCTATAAGGCCAGATGTACCTTTGGTTAGTACCATTGCTTTACAATCCTTTTCCTCTAAAGAAAAATATGGACTCATATGTTTGCTTGATTTACAGATTGGCTTTATTGGAAGATTGGATTATCAAAAAGGCATTGATCTCATTAAACTAATCATCCCGGATCTCATGCAGGATGATGTTCAATTTGTAAGTTCTGATTCCTTTATGTGATCCAAAGCTGGTATGTTAGCCAAACTTAACACTTAACAGCCTTTATTGGTAGCAACTCGAGCTGAAAAAGTCGGTCAGGCAGGTGTTGGGTTAAGCAATAAATCAGCCTTGCTCTTTCGTCTATTCTCTCGTCCACATACACTTTGGCCTCTCTGCAGCTTCATCTCCATGCACCTGGTACATCCCAGATGAAAGTATGATTGTAATTTGTAACACCTCCTGTCTCACACCACTACATGTTACACTCGGTGCCAGTACATGACACAAATGTGCAGATTTTAGGGGTAGTACTGTCCACATAAAGATTGGTGGGATTAAAAGTTACTACAAATGTGATATGTGGTTATTACTTACATGTTTAAAGTAGGATAACTTACAGTTTCAAGAAAATTAAACCGGTTCAATAAATGTATCTGCAAGTCTGGGAGCATTTGCTTAACTTTCCGATGTCTTAGCTCAGAGTTGCTTTCCCCACTTCCACCCCATCTATTACTTTCTTTGGCCTCCAAGATGCTCATCTTCTTGCACACACGCGCACACCCAAGGCAAAAGGCAGAATTTATTTAACATTAACTTAAGCTAGCTATTGGGTGAAGTTTCTAAGCCTACAACTATCATTGTCCAACAATACGTTTTTGTTTGTATTTACTGTACAGGTCATGCTTGGATCTGGTGATCCAGACTTTGAAGCCTGGATGAGGTCGACAGAGTCGTATTTCAGGGACAAATTTCGTGGATGGGTTGGCTTTAGTGTTCCAGTTTCGCACCGAATAACAGCAGGGTATGCAAACAGAACATTGTTAAGAAGTCACTTATCATTTTATAGATAAATTATATATTTGAGATACTGATATCTCCCTTTTTTGACTTCTTCCACAGCTGTGATATATTGTTAATGCCATCTAGATTCGAACCTTGTGGTCTCAATCAGCTATATGCTATGCATTATGGTACAGTTCCCGTTGTTCATGGAACTGGGGGGCTGAGAGTAAGACAATTTGTCCTATCGTTTTTCCTTCTTATGTCAGTATCAAGGAAAAATGTATTTCTCACCTGTTTTATTTATTGGATCAGGACACAGTAGAGAACTTCAACCCTTTTGGTGATAAGGGAGAGCAGGGTACAGGGTAAGTACTGCTCTGTTAGACTTGTTGCAGACTTGCAGTTATATTTCGTTGCTTGAATCCATTAAGTGCTCACAGTTATTTCTTTAGTTTGCTCGATTGGTCAATGCACTCCTGATCATTTTTATTTCACTGCATAAATATTTTTACAGGTGGGCCTTCGCACCCCTAACAACGGAAAACATGTTGTGGGTAAGTTTCCATTGAACTCAAACCTAGAATTAGGATCTTTGTCGTAGTACATGGGCCTTATATTAACACAGTTGAACTCACTTTGTGTTTAACATGAACAACTTAAGAGTAAAATAGGGACTTTATCACCCGAGGTTTCAATATCAAATGTTATACCAGAATGCAGAGAAACTTAGTTGACAATCTTTTGGATCTAGTAAATAGTAATAAAATGAACCAATGCAATATAATGTTATGTATCATAAGAAATTCTACAATTGAGATTTTGAACTACAATGATGTTTTTGCAGACGTTGCGAACTGCAATTTCGACATACAGGGAACACAAATCTTCCTGGGAAGGACTGATGAAGCGGGGAATGACAAAAGACTTTACATGGGACCATGCTGCCGAGCAGTATGAACAGATCTTCCAATGGGCTTTCATTGACAAGCCTTATGTCAAGTAAATTGTCCACATGTGGCGCCTTTTTGAAGATCTGTTCTTCATCCGTCTGGAAATGGAAGGATGAGTAGAAACTACCGTGTACATTACATGGAAAGCAAACCAGCTGTACGATCCATTGTCAAGGTTAGCCTCACGGGGCCTGCTGCTGTGCTGGTTGGTCTCAAAGGACTGATATGAGGTGACAAGTCCAGATGAATGACAGTTTTGAAGAATAAGAAGCGGTTGACGCGGCTAATACCGCGCAGGGAATGGCCTCTCGTCTCGATGGTACATATGAAATCGACTGGATGTAGTTCTGTTACCCTACTCGTCGTTTAGTTAAGATTGTTCCCTCTGTTGTTGTCATTTGACTGTATGGGCTGAGAATTTCTGATCCTATAGAGAAGTATGCCTCGTTTTTCTTATTGACCTACCTGACAAAAAGGTGCCATCTGGTGTGCGTTCTTTACCGTTTGCTAAAAGATGGCTCCTGCTGATGCAATATTTTAGATATAAGGGTGTCTGTCTGAAGACGTAGCTAACTAAACTAGCTACTGTGTTACAAAGGATTAATCTTCTAAAGCGCAAAGCCATGCGCCAGGTCAGGTGTGCCTTGTGTCCTCAGGCACGGGCTAAGCATTTTTCTGTTGGTTCATCCTTGGCGTGGCCGTCTCCCTCCCTCTTGGTTATAGTTACCTGCGGGGCGAGGGCATGGCCAACACTAGCATGAGCCACTGTGCTGAGAGAGGCCTTGCCTATTGGGAAAACTTCCAGGGCCTCTGTTCCGGACCGGCATGTCAGTTAGGGATCAATCCTTGATTGTTGTGTTTGTCCAACCTGGATTCCTTAACCTGCGACTAAAATACTGATTGAACGAATTAAAGAAGAGATTTCAATTGAATTCATTAGTTCCTATACTATGTGAGGTCATGAAAAATACGTGACTAGTCTTGCGTCCGTGCTTGCCATGGAAAATTCTTCGAGAGCTCCTCTGCTGTGCCCTGCCCTGTTTTAAAATTCTTATTCTCCCTCCATGTCACGTTAGCTGCCTCTAACCACGTCAAGAAAGGGATTACTGGCCATCCAAAAAAACATCATTGTCCTCATGTTCCCTGCAACACGACTATAAAACCTCATCCAACTCATCAGCGTCTAAACAACTCAACAAGCTCCCTCCCTGAACGGCCAAAGCGAACCGGGCAACAAAGACTCGCGGCGGCGGCGGCAGCAGATCACCCAAAGGGATTACGCGGCATAATGGCGCCATACGAGAAGTTGCTCGAGTCGACGGCGTACGAGCGGATGCGCGCGGAGCACCCGGCGGAGTTCGCGCCGGCCAGCGTCTTCTTCACGCACGACGCGCGCAGCGCCATCGACCGGCGCAACAGCTTCCGGGTGAAGGCCGCGCTCGTCTACGAGGCCATCACGGGCCACCACGTCGACGACCACATGCTGCGCGCCAACCGCCTCCTCCTGGCCCTGGCCAAGGCCTGCCATTCCGCCATCCATGGAACACCGGAGGAAAAGAAGCCCGGTACTTGCTAGTTGCTTATCTATCTCCTCTAGCCAGCCATCAAATTTCCATAGTAGATGTTTTGGCTGTCCCATACCATGAATGTAATGTCTGCTAATTTCCATCATTCAAGACACGGAGACCGAGGATAAGAGCAAGCAAAAGGTCGACGGAGCTGCTGAACCCGGAAACGGCGGTCCGAAAGAGAACACCCAACAAAAGGAGGAGAAAGCGGAGCTCACCGACGAGGCCTGGGACGCGGAGCACAAGCGCGTGGTCGACGGCATCTTCCTCGTCGTGGGCTTCCTCCCGCGGCTGATGGAGGCGATCGGCATGAGCTCTGATCGCGACGGCGTCGACGAGAGCTTCAAGTCGCGCCACATGAACGACATCGTCACGGACGTGGTCAAGCTCGAGAATCAGCTCCCGCTCAAGGTCCTCCTCGACGTCGCCGGCGTCGCCGAGGACGTGGTCCGCAAGACCCTGGACCTCAACGAGTTCAAGGAGGTCAAGGACTCCATCGCCGGCGGCGAGTACAAGCTGCCGTTCACGAGGGAGTCGTTCGGCGACGTGGTCCACGGCTTCTGCTGGTACTACTCGCCGTTCGCCACGAAGAAGGCCGCGGCGGCGCCGGCGGCGGGCGACGGAGG
>LAPY01001737.1:25457-35590 GCA_000970635.1 Eragrostis tef
CTTGATGAGTGCCTCTCAGTTCTTGGCGTCGAGCGGCTCAGCATCGATGAGGTGCAGCGCATTGAGTGGAAGCATCTGAATGACAAGATGAAGAAGTGGGTGCATGGGGTCAAGACGGTTGTCCGGTCCCTGCTGACCGGTGAGCGGCGCCTCTGTGACCAGGTGCTTGCTGCATCCGATGATCTCCGGGACGAGTGCTTTGTTGATTGTACCAAGGGTTGCATCATGCAGATCCGTAGCTTTGGAGACGCGGTGGCTGTGTGCACTCGCTCGCCGGAGAAGCTTTCTCGGATTCTTGACATGTATGAGGCACTTGCTGAGGTGATCCCTGAGCTGAAGGAGCTCTTCTTTGGGAATTATGGGGATGATGTCATCCATGACTTGGAGGGGGTTCTTGAAAGGCTTGGTGATGCAGTGAAGGGTACCCTTCTTGAGTTTGGCAAGGTCCTTCAGCAGGAGTCATCACGGCGCCCAATGATGGCTGGTGAGATCCACCCTATGACACGTTATGTGATGAACTACCTTAGGTTGTTGGTCGTTTACAGTGATACACTAGATGCACTTTTGGATCAGAATGCTGCTGGAGATGCAGATCGTAGTGGCGGCGATGAGGATGCAGAATATCTTGATAGCTTAACCCCACTTGGGCGCCGCATGGTGAAGCTGATATCTTACTTGGAGGCTAATTTGGAGGAAAAATCAAAACTTTATGAGGATGGTGCTTTGCAGTGCATATTTTCCATGAACAATACACTGTATATTGTCCAAAAGGTGAAAGATTCTGAGCTTGGGAGGATCTTAGGTGATCATTGGATACGGAGACGCCGTGGAAAGATCAGACAAAATTCAAAGAGCTACCTTCGGATTTCATGGACCAAAGTTTTGTCTTACTTGAAGGATGATGGACATGGAAGCGGGAGTGGAAGTGGTAGTGGCAGTGGGAGCAGCTCTCGAATCAAGGAAAAGTTTAAGAACTTTAACCTGGCCTTTGATGAGATATATAGGAGTCAAACATTGTGGAAAGTACCAGATCCGCAGCTCCGAGAAGAACTCAAGATATCTATATCTGAAAATGTCATCCCAGCATATCGTGCTTTTACAGGAAGATATGGTAGTATAGTGGATAGTGGAAGGAATTCAGGAAAATATGTAAAGTACACTCCAGAGGACTTGGAGAATCATCTATCTGATTTGTTTGAAGGGTCATTAGGGTCTGCCAGCCATTCTAAGAGAAGATAAATAAGTAAAGGAGACCCGAGGGCTTGGGACATCATCTATCAATTTGAATGGTTTTTCTGCCAACCATTCCAAGAGAAGATTGTAGAGTTCCATTTGTTGGAATTTGGCTACAGGTATGCCTTTGATACAAGGGACATTGTATGGCTAAATTGTTGGAGCGAACACATATTGAGATGTACTTGTTCCCTTAGATATTACAGTGCTATACTACAGGAGGATCTTTTTTGGTTCACTATCTGTTTATGTACATGTATTTCTCTCAGTGTATCCTTTGCAAATTTCGTTGTCCAATCCAAGGCTTCAAGTTCTGTTAATTGGCATTATTAGTGGGGCCATGCTAATTGGTTCATGTTAAAATTACATGTAGCAAAATATATATAAAAAAACTACTTCAATATGTAGGGCCTTTTTTGGTGAAAAAAAAGGCCCTAGATATATTGAAGTAATTTTTTATATATATCTAGAGCCTGAAGTAGGAAGTAAGGGAGTTAGGGATTTCATGCTTCCTTTATTTAGGAAGATAAAGTACTTGCTGTTTATCTTTTGTTGGCAAGGTTGACCATGATGTGCTAAATCTGTTTGATCATAAAGATAAAATAATTACAAGCATGAGTTTAATACCTTGCCTTAAAATTTCTTACTTTTTCTTTCTGTGCTTAGGCCTAATTGTGAGTTTGTATTCCCTTACAAGCTAAAAAAAATGAATGTTTTGGACTGTAGTCACTGTAGGCAAGCTATGCAGGAGCTTTCCCTTACAAGCAGTGGTCTTTAGGAACTACCTCTTCTTTTATTTTTTATAAGGTATCCATGCATTTCATGATTTAAACTTTGTAATTTCTATCAAATCAAAATTGTATCACTGGAATCATTTCATAGGATCTTGACTTCATAATCCTTAAGAAATGCCCTAAAGAACGATACTTTAAAGTTTGATTTTGAGGACCATGCTCGGTAAAACCACCTTGTTAAAATCGATAAAAATGAAATTCATACACTTGCATGAATAGATATATATCTCATTTTACTCACAAAATTCAGAAAATATTTCTCGTGTTTAAAATCTTGCACAGTTGAGACAGGCTTGCTGGTGTTTCTGTATCTGTTTCCAAGCATCTAACAGAGTTCATATTATTATTCAAAAATGAAATAAAATTGCTATTACTGCTGTGTGTGAGGGCTTCTACCTTCAGCAACGTTTGACATGTTAATTTTATTGTCCTTATACTCTACTGGTAACGTTATAAGTATATATTCTCATTCACATTTAGTGAACTTTAAAGTAAGACTTATTTTTCTGGTGTCGATATCTGTTAATATATTTCTTCACTGCTAGCATGTAAGAATACCCTTCTGTTATCATGCAATGTCCAATATAAGCAAAGGCTTTCTTCCTTATGTGTGCCTGCTGGATGCGGTTTTTCCTTTATACATGGATAAGATCATGAGAGTCCTTATGGACTCCTGGTAGGTAGAAAATCTATGGACACATTCACTGCTATTACTGGATAGATGTCTCTCTAAGTAGAGTTCACATGGAGAAATTTTATTTTAACCTCTTTCTAAATCGAGACTCAATAGGTGGTCGAAATGCCAAATGAGAGGACATTGAATTTTATAACTTCTGAATTGCCATTACTACTACTCTATCTGTTAAAATTATAAGGTCTATAACAACCATTTTGAATAGCCTGAAAACATGTGGGAAAAAAATGTTAGCGGCCAATGCATGCAATTGAGAAATTATGTCGCCATCTGATAAACAAGGGAGAAGAAGGCATGGGAGAAAACATATACGCCCTATAAACAACTGGACGGGGTAGCTTGCTTGCGTATTTTAGATCTACGTTCTATGACAGCCATCTCCAAACTGCAACACCACTCTTAAATCTGGAGCAGTTATGCAATATTGTTTCCATTGGATGAGTTTTGGTGATAATGTTAGATTCCTATATTGTGAGATCTTGTAACAGTAAAATTCATTGCTATTTGTACTAGGTATTTTCTGACTGTTGACCAAGTTGCTGAATCTTCTTTGCAACAATATCTGTTGCTGTCCTGTCTTAGTTGACAATCAACCTTTTGCTATTATATCCTTCCCTTGTATGTAAGACTTTTTCGATGCTATATTACTTCATTTTCTTCTAAGAATGCTTCTATCAACACCTTTATAGTCTGCTAGTTTTCACTGTTTGCTCTTGGCAATGTGCAGAGTAATTATTAGAGGTTGTTTGCTTCTGTTATATATGAGGGTTGATTTATTTTATTTTTTTTTATATTGTTCAACGATAACCTTTGTTCAGCATATCTAACACCAGCAAATTCATCAATTTCTGAAAAAAAGGCTTTTAATTCAGCTAGAACTAAAGGTCGTGAAAACAAGTTTGCCAGTTTGTTGCATTCAAATCAGCAGTTCTTCAGTGCCTTAAATAAACTTTAGCTGTCAATTGGCATTTATTTTGTACATGCTAGCCATATTTTATCAGTTGTTGTATGTTATGCTAGGAGAAGGGTGGAAGATGAGCAAAAGTCACTATGACTGCAGGAGAACTCTTTGCCCGTTATTTTCATCTATGAAACAGAACAGAAAACCTTTGTTTGATAGCTCCAACGGTTCTTAGGAATGAGTTGAATATAAAGCCTACATGGCGCTCTATTCAGCTATTTTTGTATAGTTGTTAATGGACGGTCATTCACCCGTACCGATTCCAATGACAATACACATGGTTTTATTATTAGCTTCTTCGTAGTTTCTAACTTGCATCTCCTTATAAATACGCATCAGTAAATAAGTTTGATTTTCTGTTCGTGCTAATCAGGGAACTCATATCTCCACGAGAGGGCGAATGCCTGAATTCCCTTGTAATCACTAGTACGTGGGGAACAGAACATTCCAGTATCCATCCAAAACCCCATCAACTGTACAAGGGTAGCAGTATGTGCCAAGTGCACAACTAGAGCAAACTTACTGGCGTGCTGGAGTTATAAGCACTGGCTTTATTATGAAAAGGCAAGAAACAATATAAATGCAAATCTCACGCAGCACCGGTGGTGGACCCTAGCAGCACTATCAGATAATGTTGGAGGGGAACATGGAATGTTGGGACAGAGTTGTACAGCGGGACTTGGAATAAATCACATTGGAGCGAGCTCGGCTCTACAGCAGATAATTGTGCATCACAACACAAGAGTATAGCACAGTGGTAGATGGGAAGACAAAAAAGCTCTATAATCAAGTGAACCAAATTTTTACCAAGATGGGGGAGAAATGATTAGGATTATCATTAGAAAAAAGCACGAGGAAGCTCATGTGCTCCCCTAATTAATCAATGTACACCATTGCCTTCTAGAAACACCTTAGTTTATTCCAACTTAGAGGCAAGCGCTCTGTTTACCTGATGAAGTTGCAAAAACGATTACACAAGGAAAACATTAGAAGAGAAAAACTTAAGAGAACAGTCCAGAATGTACAATTACACAACTACATCAGTGCGATCAGATCGCCAAGCGTGGTCATACAGTGCTGTTTTGAGGCAGGGGAACTACACCATCAAAGAAATCCCCAAAGTAATGGCGCGGCTCATGTACCAGCTTGGAGATTATGTCCCTCAATGTGATAACGCCCTCAGTACTCCCTTTGTCATCGACTACATAGATCCTGCTGATTTTTGCGGAGTCCAACTTCAATATGATGTCCTTAATTGTATCATCTTTTTCACAAGTGATGACATCATGCAGCAAGGGCGATGGCTCATGTTGCTCCTGAAGAAGGTTTCGGACCGCGATAAGGAAATCCTTTGTTGTAATTGACCTGTGTTGGATTCAACAATTAAAAGGGGTGCATAGCAGTATTACCTGCAATGGTCTTTCAGTGCATGGTGTGTGATAATAACTGTAAAGATTTTTTTTTTTTGCATTGGCTGCCAAACATAAGAAAGTTGTCAACAAAGATGTAGTAGGATTACAAACCTGTGCTCTTTATATATCTTGGGAGCAGTTAGAAGATATTGGACATCTCTGATACTAATATTACCAATTGCTTTTGCTCCACTGGTGTCCATGACAGGTAGACCACCAACTCCTTTTTCCCTCATTAGTTGGAAGGCTTTAAGGACTGGCTGATCTTCATTTACCTGTAAAAATGATGGATATCATTGGTCACACATGACACACAGACATTTGTTGAAGCAGGCGTGGCTTAAATGAAATCCATCCTCCTAATTTTTTTCTCATCAGTTTAATTAGTGCATCTGCTCTTGACTGAACAATGTTAATAATCAAATGCTTCTTTTGCCTTTTCGCATGTGATATTGACAGCTCCCACTTAAATAGATAATATGATATATATTCTGAGCAAGAAATTGAAAGGAGAATCGTGTTTACAATACATAAAAAAATTAAAACTGTGCAACAGATCCATGAATGAAGGCAAATGCCATCCATTTGGAGGTACCTTGACAAGTTTGGATGGCTTCATGATAGGAAGTCCCAGTTCCGATAGTTTCTTAGTTCCCCAGCTCTCAAACCAGGGAAGTCCCACACATTCTGCAAGCATGTGCACAACAGAAGTTTGTGTGATGATGTTCTCAATTTTATCTCCTCCCACTTCTACGACTGGCAGGCTCTTCATTCTGTACTTGGATAGAAGCAGCAACATGGTAAGGAATGTGTCAGATGTCTGCAGTGCAAGAAATGGTGCCCACCGGAAGCTTCCTGAGATATCGCCAACCTATAGCGGGAATAATTTTTGTCAAGGATTGGTAATGTAGCTGTAGTGTATGCGGCACACAGGAAAATTACCTTTGTATTTTTGTACAATTCAGAGGAAGTAAGGGTTTCGAAAAAACTTCCACCAACTGACGCAGCCTCATCTGATTCTGCATCAGTAGTTTCTACCCTGCCGGATGATGTCCTTCTAAATGTGAAAGAGCCCAGCCGGGCTGCTAGATTGGCAACAGGTGATCCTGCTGGAGACCCAGCCTTTCCATTAGCTGCAACATCTGACTGTTTTTGACCAAAAGAACCAATTCATGTCAGAAAGATAAGTGGGGAACAAAAAATAGCTAACACTATAGCCAAAACATTGGTTTCATGGTTAGAGGTTAATCTTCTTATGCTCATGAGCAGTGTTGCGATTATAATTTACTTACTTTTGAGAATTAGAAACAGTACAAGCCCCCCTTACAGTTGTACCATAAAAAGGAGAAATGGGGCAACATTCTGATTAATTTGAAGATGTATTTTAACAAGACCACAGAAGGGTTAAGCTGCAGAGAATGACTTGATGGGCGGTTCAAACTTAAGATCATATTGAAGTGCCTGTATGCAGTCCAGCTTCTAAATGTATTTTGTTCGAAATTAGGCTTTAATCTCTATATTCGAGATTATGGTATGACAAATAAACAGAAATAAAGTCATATTTAAACTGAGTGAGAGCTTAGATATGTTCCAATGGCAAGGTTACAAACCTGACTGAGAATCCACATGGCAATTCCAGCGAATTCCACAATACCGATGTATTTATCCATCCAACTAGCTTCTTCTGGAGCCTCAACATTTCTTATGGGTGCGCTCAAGATTTTGTTTTTCGACAAGATTTCAACAGTTTCAGCAAGACTGGCATCGGAAGGTATCTCAATTACTGCAGAACGAGCAGCACATTTGACATTTAAAACCAGAAAATTATGATCAAGTTATATTTAAATAGAGTACAAAATCACTTGAAAATAAACAGTTGGTACAGTCGTACAGTATGCACTTGTTGCGTAAGAAGACCTTTGAAGTTAAATAGTTTGAGTCTTATAGATTCCATTAAATTATTGAGGATGCTGAAAGCATGTCTGAACAAAGCTAACGAGCTGGAAGTTCTGGCTGCGGACCCATAAAGCATAAACATTTATTTTTTCAAGAAAACAAGAACCGGTAGTAAAATTGTATATACGTCTACCATCCAGATTTCTGCATACATGGAACTGGAAGACCGTACATTTCCAATGATGAAAAATCTAATAACACAGTTTTTGTTGAAAAACAGTATAACCTACGGATCGTTCAATTTTGTCAGGACAGACTATTACCTAGATAATTAGATACAGAAATGTAGTAAGGCGGCGTTACTGTAGTTCCCTGTATCCATACAAATTGTAGAAACATGCAACATCCATCCTGATGCTAACAACTTATTTGGTTTCTAAAGTGGGAGTTGGTAATGCTAACATCACCAGAGTATTAAAACTGATCACATTCGTGTGAACAAAGAGACAGTATGGGATAAGGCAGGCAAAAAGTGGATTAAAACCTCTTTGTACAACTTCCGTATGACTGTATCAGCACAACACATACAAAATTAATGCACCCTGAAGATACCAATGAGCAAATGCGCATTCATTTGATACAGACAAGGTGAGATATTTTACTAGATTAATTCTCCAGATAAGATCAGATCTAAGGAAACAAATTGGCAATATGGGCCCTCGCTGATCCAGAAGATATGTTGCAATCATGGCTGTAGGGTCATTGTTAGCAACCTTATAATTATCCACATCAATTGACACGACGACAAATAGCAAAGAAAGTTCTGCACGACTCTCAATTAGTTGGTCAAGAAATGAAAGGGACCCCTCAACCAAAATGCAGAATCACAATGTTTGGCCTCACTTGAGCATTACACATTTGACTTAAGTCTTAAACCTCTGCAGCAGCTTCACTGAAACCTCGCAAGAAAAAGAGAGGAAATTTCGGTGATGGACTAAAACATCACGAATTATCCCATATAAGTCGTGTAATCGTATCAATGGACAGTGTTCAGACAAACCCACTGCGCTGGTCATAGTTGTTTCTCCAATCCATAAAACCTTGTTGAAAGGATACATGTCTGCTGCCTGAACTCACAATAAGGACAATACGGATACGAATTCAAAGTAGACTCTTCCAATTTTGACCCAGTCAGCTCCAACGATAGACAAGGAAGGGGTGGTGTACCAACATCAACAAGACAAGGACATGAATGCTGGAATGCAATCGACGCCAAAGAACTGGTTGTTTCGAACTTTCGATCCTAGAATTATGTCAGGCTCCAGGAAGTTCCTGCATTAGGAGGGAGGGAGTTAAGGCAGATGAGCTGGTACCTTGCGAGGGGTGCGTGCTCGGGAAGGATGCGACGGGGATGTCCTCGAAGCAGGAGTTGAGCTTCTCGGATGGCGACAGCTGCGGCTCCGCCACCTCCCACAGGTCCTCCACCCGGTGCCCGATCTCCGCCTCGGGGCTCCGCGGGCTCTCCATCTCTGCCCCTCTCTCACACCTCCAAAGTCTCTTCTTCACCACAACCTCTCCTCTTCTTCCTCTTCTCGATCAGCCACTCTCAACAGCTCGCCTTCCTGGATTCCTACAAGAACTCGCTCGCTCTCTCGCAGGTTTGCAGCTGCCTACGCTACGCGTAGAGATTTCTGGACACAACTAATCACAGGTGTGCGCTGCTGCTGTTGGTGATAAGGATGCGAGGCGAACCCGCGGCTACCAAAACCGGCTTGCTTCGTCTCCGCAGCGGCTGCAGGGGAGTGTGCTCTGCCCTGTTGTTGTCGTCCGCGTCAACGGTAAGGGGGATGAACTGATGGCAGCGAGGACCTATCCCATGCTTCCGGGCCCGCCTGTCAGGGAGGTCACTTCCCGCGGTACGGATTGGGTGCAGTCACTGACACCACGGGACGCCAGTAGGTGTGGTCCATGTGTCAGTGACCAGGGGTGACGCTAAAACCTGATGTCGTTCAGGCAAGCGCGACGGCGTCAAGAAAACCGCGGCGGCAGGCACCAACTAGAACTCGGGATGACGTGGCGGGCAGTTCGCTGGTTTTGCACAATTCACTGCAGTGCCAGTGACTCATCTTCCAGACTTCCACGTCAAGGCTGAAACATTAAACAAATGCCACAGAAAATCATGGCACTGTTTGACGATGTTAGAATTACTTTTGATTTCAAGAAAAGAAAGGAAGAAATGATCTTAGCGACATTATCGCTGGAAGCGGGGGAATGTGATGATATTTATAGGGAAGTAAACACAGAAGTCGAATAAATCATTGTACAAAAAGAAGACTACATGTATGATGAGTTTTTGTTCTCCACTTCTTAAGTAAAAACTAACTGTGCAAGTAAAAACTGACCCCACTCGAATGTCACATCTCCATCTGAAAAAGCGATTGTTCTCCACGAAAAAAATCAGTCGAGTTTTTGTTCTCCACTGTGTAAGTAAAAACTAACTGAAAATCAAAACTGAACATTCAACTTCTTGGGTAGTCCACTGAAACACACTCGTAATGACATGTCAATTTGTGATTATTCCAAACGCGAAAATCGACTGAAACTATATAATGAAAAAGTGTTAAGAAAAAAAAAGTTGTCAACGCTGATGGGCTATAGTATTCTAGAAGGCAGCCTGCTAATAATCTACGAATTAATGGGCTGAGAACTGTAAATAAGCCCAACTAGAGCCAAGGCCGCGCCACCAGCTGCCGCTTGCGTACTAGACTACTAGGCTGTTCTAAAAAAAAAATAGACTACTAGGCACTCGACATTTCCCTCAAAAAGGAAAAAAAAAAGAAAAAAAGAGAGAGAAAAAAAAGAGAAGGCATTCGACATGGCCTCCCCGCAACTCCTGCGGCGGGGGCCTTCCCACACCACCATTCACGACCTCAAGGACGATCTCATCCTCGAGATCCTCATCCGCCTCCCGTCCCTCGCAAGCCTCGTCCGCGCCGCCCTCTCCTGCCGCGCTTTCCTCGCCGCCGTCCGCTCCACCCGCCCCCTCTGCTCGGCTTCTTCTTCGAATCCGTCGGCACAGACGTGCCCTCCTTCTCGCGCATCCGCCGCCGCTCCGACCCGGATCTCGCGGCTGCCGTCCGCGG
>LAPY01001737.1:40916-52057 GCA_000970635.1 Eragrostis tef
CGTCGCAGTCGCCGGCTGCAACCGAGGCCACGGCGGCGAAGGCTTGCCGGAGACCTGCACGGTCGTCCTCGCCAAGAGTCAAGGACCCTCCGCTGCCGCCGCCAACGCCGCGATGGCGCTGCGTGAGCCGGAAGAAGCCGAGCTCTTATTACGCCTGGGCCTGGAGGCGGCCGGGAAGTTGACGGACGCGGCCACTCTGCCAGCGGAGGTGAACAGGTTTCTCACCGACGCGGAGGAGCGGACAGTGAAGAAAACGCCGTTCTCTTACCGGCTCTCCGACAAGGAAGCCTGGGCGGACATGAAGGCGGTTTACGACATGGCCCGAGGCGCCCCCGGCGAAGGGAAACGTCGGCGACGCTGACACTGCAATTTCAACGTTGATTTTCTGCGTGTGTATCCTCTGCTTCGATGCTTAAGCTCCTCGTTGATTCCGTATGTCACAAGTAATGTGCTATGAAAGAAGTCCACTTTACTACCCTCAAGTATCCATGTAGTTCATTTAACCCTTAAACTAACTTTTGGTCCATTTTACCCCCTCTAACTATTTAGATTGGTTTAATTTACTCTCTCATGAAATTTTCCTTTTTTGTATCTCTAGTTACACATCATGTTTGAGTGTGAAATTTCGTGAGACTAGAGTATAAAACATACCTTACGTTAGAAAAATGTTTCAAGATTTTTTTTAAAAAAATTTGTATGTGAAAAGCATGCAATACAAATTAGACATATAAGATAGAATAATGCAAGAGAATATTTCTAAAAAAATCTAGAACAATTTTTCTAACATAGAAGATGATGTCATCTACCATCCTACAAAATTTGAGTTTCAAATATAACATGTACATAGAGAAACAAAAAAGTAAAAATTCACGAGGGGGGTGAATTGAACCAATCTAGATAGTGTGGAGTAGTAAATTGGACTAAAACTTAGTTTAGGGGGTTAAATAGACTACATGAATACTTGAGGGTAGTAAAATAGACTTCTTCCATGTGCTGAATACTGAACCGGTGAGGTTGCTGATCGATGCGGCGGAGGTGGGACGCGTCGGGTTCGGTTGCAGTGTGCTCAAAAGTTTTTCAATAGTTGGGCGTGAGATGAGGTGAGGTGTGTGCTAACACCAAAAGCAGGGGAGAAAACAGAGCATGTTTCTTTGTTGATGTGTGTTCTCTCATGAGCGTGCACCTTCCCCTGAGACGGTGATAAACAAATCTTATGTTCCACTCAAGAACGAACAATACATTTAAAGCTACTCTTCCAAGAATAAAACTGGGTTTATCTGTCATAGTTTGTTCAGATCCATGTCACCGCATCACTGCTTATGCTCGTCGCTTCAATTCGCCCTGTCGCCGCCGCCTCCACAAAATCAAGCTGGCGTACTGTACTACTGTGGCCTGCTCGTCTTCAAACCTGCGTCTGATGCACGGGAGGGAGAGCACGAGACAGGCATCGACCTGACAGCAATGACAAACAATGCTAGTTTTTTTGTAGTTGAGATTTGAGCATTACTGTTGCAGAATTGGTTTCAAGAACCCTTTGAAGAATGTGCTACTATAGATGGCCAAATGGCACGGCCCATATGTCATTGGGCTGGCACGGCCCGTTTGTTAGGTGGGCCGTGTCGTGCAAGCCATGGGCGGCGACCGGGGTGGGGTGGGGGGTGGGGGGTCAGCCCGTTGCATGGTCGGACATGTGCTAATCGTGCCAGGCCGGCCCATTTGGCACAATAGGCTCATCTATAATGAGGGCCCATCAACACTATATAGCTTTATTTTAGAGCTAAAATGATGCAAATTGGTAAGAAAGTGAGGATCAGAACCCAGAACCTCATGAATTTGAAGCAAATGTCGTACCATTAGACCATAGCAACTTAGTTATACATATAAAAGTAAAAATATATTTAATATTTCTTAAATGGGCCGGGTCATGCCGCCCACTGGGTTGAATCCTCGGCTGAAGCACGGCTCACTACTTCGTGTCGTGCCAGACTGGCCCAAAGTTTGGTGGGCCGTGCTGTGCCTGGGCCGGGCCAATATAGTCATTCTTTGTGCCTGTCCATTGTGGCCCATCCATTTGGCCATCTATATAGGTGCTACAGGGCCGGTGGCAAGGATGAGACATACATCTCCTCTTCAATGTGAGGGCCTCATAGAAAGGATGTGGTCATGGTCATAGCTGCAGGACCTTTTTTATGAGGAGATGAGAGAGACGCCTTGGTGGCTGTTGGTGCCGCTCGATGAGTATTACTTATTGATTGTGGAGGTTTGAAAACTCGTTGATTTTTTAACTAATTTTAATGGGTTTTTCATCGCCATTAAATAAAGTGTCACATACGCAAACAGATAACATGGCACATTAATTAAGATGAAAGAGGAGAAATCCATTTCATTCCATCAAAGGCATGTGGGCATGTGGCACGGTTTCATATATATAAAAGTTGATTGAAAGATCTATTGAGAGCTAAAACTTTCATCCTAACATATTTTGAGCAATTACAATGCAACAATTTCATGTTATGTTTTGTCCATGAAATAGTGAAATGAAATTATGCATTAAGAATGTCATTTCATTTATCCTCATAAAAGAGGTTTTGGTGCTCTTGTAAAGCGTGAAATAAAAATATGCACCGGAGCTGGCCTTACTGTTTGAAAATGCAGCTGAGTTTCGTGTGACTAGTTGCATTTGTTTGTGCAGGTTACGATGATTACATGTTTTTGTTTTTAAAAATGTAAGTGATATACTCTACTTATTAGGAAACATTATAAACAAGTGATGCAACCATCATCTACATATCATTGTTGAGCAGTGATGGCTTGGGAATATTTCTTCCATTGTGCGTGTATTGACTTCATGCATGTTTTTTTCCTATGTAGTATTGAAGGGACAAAGATGGTATTATACACTTGCCAATCAACTAGACTGCTTATTTGTATTCATGTTTGTCCCTAAGAATATAATCTAGGTCTACAATGGTTTTTTGTCCCATGATTGTATTGTTAACCACCTGATGATCTATTTGCAAACTGGAACAACTTGAGACTATTCTAGTTTAAATCACATCCATGCGTAAAGGTTGTTGATGTTAATGATGAGCTTAATTAAACATGCGGACTAATGTTTATCATATTTTCTTTTAAAGTAGGATCACGGTCGACCATAACTCAATGTCTTTGAGCAACAGAAGCTACTACTATTGGAGAACATGGTGGGTTGCCTGTTATTTAATTGCAAGTAGAAGCACTTGTCAAATTTCCTCCTGGACATGTAATTCAATTGATGTATCCAACTGTGTTTCACTTACGTGATAACAGTAGAAGACTTCTTTTTCATGTTTTTTCATGGGATTTTTTTTGGAGGGGCACGTGTCCCTAGCCCCTTGTATTCTTTGTACTCTAATCAGCCAAATATACAATTCTGCAAATGGTTTATGACAATTTATGAAAATGAATTCAGATGCATGCTGACCAGTGACCAGCTTATATTTGAATCATTTGTTCTCTCATTTCTAAAGCCGAGCAACTTTACCAATCTACTTGTCACATATGCAATTCCCTTGTATTTTCAACATAGTCAGAGTTTATAAAACTTTTTTATCTACTTTTTGCAAAGTAATACAGAATAGACAGACACTCACGTACTCACTCCTATGAACACATAAATGCACACCTCATCTATTCTGTAGGTCAGGCTTTAGAGTAATGAAGCTGTACAACAGGGAATAAAACAGAGCACCTTTCTACCTTATGTGATGTGCAGTCTCATCAGTTTGCTCCTTCTCAGAAAGGGTTATAATATCTTTTATTACCTAAAGAAATTTATCATGACGAATTTATCATCGCGTGCCTGATTTTGTATTTATCATCGCGTACCTGATTTTGTTGCTGGATAAGAATATGAGTTTCATCTTCAGATGTTCTTAGATTCCAAAGAGAGACAAATCTGAGAAACCAGCAGAATACAAGCAAGTCGATATTTTCCTGGGCTTTTTTGGTCTGTGATTTCCAATATTCCTTCAGAAAAATATATTGTTTCACGAAAAGATCTGTGATTTGTGACGTGCAGCAAATCAAGCAAGGATGCTTTAAAGCTTCAGTACTCTGAAGTCTGACCTACAGAATACTGGCTGATTCATGTAAATGTTCATTGATGTGAGCATACAATCTTCGCAAAAAAATAAAATAAAAAATCAGATGTGCCGTGCGATGTACAGTTTAATCGTACATGACGTTCTGGCATACAGCTATGTGCTAGAACAAAAGCAGAGGGCAAAACATGTCACTTTCCTTTCTGATATGTTCATCTCTTTACCGACTAAATCACGTTGAAAATTTTCTCTCTCTCTTTCTAGAACAAAAATGACTAGTACAAACTAAGGCTACCCTCCTAAACTGATTCCTGTTATGTTTTTTTGATTTCTCGAAAGGTTGAGCACATGGACAATCACGCATCCCCCAAAGAACAAAAGAACATGATCAGTTAAAGTCCATCCTGCTGGCCATTCCTACTTTGAATCCTACTCCAGCTAGGAAAAAAGATGTGAAGCATCTTCTAGCCTTGCCCTGCCTGCTGCCACTTTTATTCCATCTACTTACATGCATGGAATCAATCCCCAAGTTAACCAATCTTGGCTGGATCCTCTTCTTAATCATAGATCTAAATTCCACCACGCACAGTGGTCGGTGGTGGTAGATCAGTACTTCAGTAGTAGTTAATGGATCATCAAGCTTCGAGCGTCGGTCGATCAGGCGCCGCGCTCGAGCATCTCGCAGAACCTCTTGAACGAGTCGAGCTTCTGCAGCTTGAGCTGGCGGTGGATGCGTCGGATGAAGACGTCGGCGACGTGGTCGATCTCGTCCTCGAGGCGGAACTCGGCACCGTCGCCGCCCTCGCGCTCCCTGGCGTCGCGCATGACGTCGATCACCGACCCCGGCGCGCGCACCAGCTCGTCGTCGTCCTCCTCCGCAAACAGCGTGTGCGTCAGGTACTCGTCGCTGTCCTCCTCCTCCTCCTCCTCGGCCGCCGCCGCCGCGTCATGGGCGCCGAGCTCCGTGGAGAAGCTGTAGCTCGGCGCCGAGTAGAGCACGATGGCGTTCTTGACGGCTTCTTCGTCGTTGCTGGATCCGGCGCCGTTGCTGTTGTTGCTGTTGTCCTGATGCTGCTGCTGCTGGCCCATGATGGCGTGGATCTTGGTGTTGATGGCGGTCATGAGCAGCTTCTTGTTGCGGAGGATGCCGAAGATGAGGAGGCGCGTCTTGAGGGCGCTCGTCTTGGCCCGCACCACCGTCGACTTGGCCTTCATCACAGCCACGATCGTCGACATCATCTGCTTCAGGAAACTCGACGCCTTCGTCTTCATCTCCGGTCTGGTAGCTAGGTGTCCCTCTTGATCTGGACACCTCTCTAGATGCAAACTTGCAGTTGCTAGCTACTTGCAAACTATTAAAGGCAACCAAGCTCTACAACAAAATGAAAACAGTACTAGGTGTAGGTTCTTGGATGCTTGGACATGGAGTTTGGCCTGTGGGGTGGCACGGGTTTATATAGGGGGGCCGCCAGATTTTGTGGTGTTAGTGACCAACTGGTGAGCAGGAGCTCATCAAGTGGGCTTGTGCTCCTGGAAGCTTCACCATCACACACGAAAGCACAGGAGGGTTACTGGCTAAGGAATGGGCGGATTAAGGAAAAAGGAGTCGGTGATGGTGTGGCAAAGCAAAAAAGCTCCGGTAACTAAAGATGGTGGGCGGGCACGCACGCATGCATGCAAAGCGGAAGAAAGAGAGAGTAAAAGTCGTCGATGGATGCCGTCGTGTTCTGAGAAACGGACTCTGCCGTGGCACGGTCCGTATTGAACGGCAATCCCCAATTATGGGGTCGAGTTGATCCGTGTGGTACAGGCCGGCCGTCCGGCGGCGCACTCGATCGTGCGCAACAGTTGGCAACGTGCTGAAGCATTCTTCTATTCAGAGATTGCCCTTGTTTTCTAGGCAATTCCACATGAGGCCTACATAGACTCGGCTATGCTTCCCCGTTCCAAACTGATATAAAAGTTGTGTAGCCATGCATTATCAGTTGATCGCTTGACAATTTATATTCACGCACGAGTAGTTACTCTATTTGAGAACTTTTACGGTCTATATTACTAGCTAGTATTATATGAACAATATTTTAGTATTCACCGGGGTAGTTTTAAAATTGAAATATTCGTAGCTTAATTTACTTTGTGTGTTACGAAGGGAGGTCACACAACATACCGTAAAATAGGATACGAAATGGTAGTTCACCTCATGAGAGTAGTTTTTCTCTTAGCTAGCATTGCAATTCTAAGAAGTAATTTGACCTTTGGAATACAATGTATCTATCATTTTCCCCCAAATGAGCCTTATTTTAACAAAAATACCTACTAAAACACTAGCGAGTACTACTGGTTCAAGACAAACTTATTTGAGTCCTCGATTATAACAAGAATAGTCGCTAGAATTATGTACGTGCGGTATATAACTCTAGCGTTAAGCAGCAGATGACACATTGCGGTTTATCAAAGCTCAAACCATCCATTCTAGGTGACGCGTCCACTCTCTGAGCCGCTGAGCTGTTACTGTACTACAGGAACTCGTCACCTTTCACCGGCCTTTGTTAATTTGGGTAAGAAAAGCTGCAGTAGTGGCTAAGCCACTTGGAGTTGGACGCCACAAATTCCAGAGCCCCCCAACAACGTCTAGCGGCGAATGGATCTAGCTAGCTAGCAACGGGAAGGAAGGAAAGCCTTCGTCGCTAAGGCTCCTGTTTACCGCGCGCGTTTGCTGAAAAAGGCGCCTCGCCGCGGGACCTGTACGCCGCACCTGCGTGAGACCGCGCTTTTCCCACTCGCCCGGCCCCGGCAGCGTTGGCGTCCGTTTGGAGGGATTCCGGTTCCCAGAAGATAGTTTTATGTACGGACGCACCGACCCACAGTTTAGGAATAAAGCGAGCTTGCCGGCCGGCCACACAGCCTGACCACAGCGAGCAGAGCAGATCGAGCTGCACGACTCGATATGATTAGTATGCGCGTGAACTTGCTAATGAAGTGAAACATACGTACAAAGAAAAAAGGTTTCTCCATATGGTTATATATTCGTGCTAGATACTAGATAGGATTATTTGATTTAAACATTTTTCCACATGTTTTCAAGCAGGATTGAATATACCGAAAGAGCGAGTAGTTTGCAATGACATATTACGTGGATCGGCTTTAGTGTGAGCCCTCTCAGAAGCCACCTGGATGCCTTCGTATGTGCAGGTAGGTAGCTACCGTTGCCAGCAGACACGGTCGCACGAACAAAACACAAATTTTGAAACTTTCGCCTCTAGAAACTTAGGGAAATTTAGTTGGTCAGTTGGTGAACTTGAGAGTGAAGGAAAGGGAAAAGGTGACTACATTCTGAAATTCCGATCACCGTGACTGCTTTGGCCACGACTCGTGGACTGACGGGCCGTTCAACCTTTAAAGGCTTTTGTTGTTTCACGCTTAAAAGGCAGTTCAACCGCCATGCAAAATGAACTTTAATAAAGGATCATAGAAGCAATTCAAACACTACACTGGTTTGGAGTTTGGGAGTATTTTCATTCTACTTGGACAATGAGCGTTGTAACAATGTGCACGCACAGGCGGTGCTTTTGACTCAAGCTTCCATGGTATATTAAAATTCAGTCAGTGCAAGAAAATGGTAGCTAGTCACTTCACTTTTTAGCCGCAAAACCATGGGAGATGCATCCAGACATATAGTGTGATAACGTGCATGGATAACTTACACGCACTCGATGCACAATGGCCATTGGGTCCCCAGCCGTCATGCCATAGTTCGTACAACAATGACTGAAGATCTAATGTAGGTATGCTCTCTGTTCCAGTTTAAGTCATTCTAGCAATACACAATTTTTTTTACAAAAAATAAGTGCCATTCTCCCTCCCTAATGCAGTTTTCTTCTTATGTCTCTCCTTATGCTCTTCTTACTTCTCGTGGAGCTAAAGCAACATTTATTTTGAAACATAAGGAGTAGTACCAAACCATGATATTTCAAAATATGGTGAACACACGTCTCTTACATGCACGGTACCTGGATGTCCTAACGGTATGTAACAGGCGCACGTGACTAGACATCGAGGCACGCCTCCGATGACTTGCTAGGATCAACCGATCCGGTTTTTGATGTGTTCATATAAGGGTATTGTGTGCGTGTGTTGCATTCATAAGGATGAGTGTGCAAGGTGTGTCTAAGTTTTCAAAAAGAAAGTAATAGGCAGATCCACCACACAAAACATTGGTATCACACAGCTTAGAAAAGCTCATCCCATTACTTTTTTTCCCAAATTGAAAATATCATATTGTTTCTGAGCCATGAAAAAAATATCCTCACATAAATAGTACATGAGAGATAATCAAGGGTACTTCCATAAGTTTGGGCATGGAGCTTTGGCCAAATACATGAAATCAATAGCTTAAAAAGAAGAACAATGTTAAAAAAAAGATTAGAAGTTTGCCACATGACCAACCAAAGTAATTTTTTTTATTCATCACTCCCATTTCTCCGGTGACCCGGCTGCCATACAACTGAGCTAGCTTGTGATCCATGCTACGGCTCCACCGGCCATATTTTAAAATTTCGTTATGATTTATTTGTTTGATCCTGATTTTAATTTGAAAATTGAATCTATTGTATTTACTATCTAAAGAAACAATCAAAACATTTAAATGTAGGAGAGTCTCGCAGTTTTAAATCATTAAAGTCATAATAAGACAATAATGTGTAACAAAGTTATAAAAAAATCTCTATGTATGCAATAAAAGCTGCACAAAAGGAAACATTTTGAAGTATCTAATCTAAACTAATAAAGAACCAGTTGAGAAGAAAATCAGTTTTACATGTCAGAATAAACCCACATGTATACCCACCTTTGATCTAAATCAAACCCCTCTTCTAAACCGTCCGATCCTACCAGTCTGGTGGGGACAATCGGTCAAATCTATCTTCTAAACTAATAAAGAACCAGTTGAGAAGAAAATCAGTTTTACATGTCAGAATAAACCCACATGTATACCCACCTTTGATCTAAATCAAACCCCTCTTCTAAACCGTCCGATCCTACCAGTCTGGTGGGGACAATCGGGAAGGGGATAATGGGACGGGACAAATGTCCCATCACAGTAGGAAAAATGGGACAACCTCCTCCCCGCGCGTTATTTTTTCTCACCATCCCTTTCCCTACCCTTCTTCAACCGTGAGCAAAGCTTTCCAAACTCACAAATAGTTGCTTTCCTTTTTTACAAATAAGTCTTGAAAAATGAAATCAAGACGTCCTGGTGGTGTTAACACGTCTTGGTGTTTTCCTTTTTTACCATCCCTTTCCCTACCCTTCTTCTACCATGAGCAAAGCTTTCCAAACTCACAAAATCGTTACTTTCTTTTTTTGCAAATAAGTCTTGGTCCTGGTGGTGTTAAAATAGTCCTGATGCTTTCCTTTTCAACCCCAAAATCACTTTCCTTCTCACGTTGAACAAAACTTTCCTTTTTTACGAATCAATTTTGAAAAATCAAGAGGTCCTGGTGGTGCTAACGTCCTGGTTCTTTCCTTTTTCGACGCCGCCGTGCTTGTAGACGCCGTGCTGCACAAGTAGCATCCCAGACGTCACCGCGTCGGCGTACACCTCGAGCAACCCGGCCGTAGTGGACGGCACGAGGGGCAGACAATTGTCGTCGGCGACAGGCAATCGCGCTTGTGGTGTCCTCCTCCCGGATCTTCCCCTGAACCAGTTATCGTGGCGGCGTCTGTTCTAGGGTTCGTTCATTGGGATCGACAAATTACGAAGTTGTTGTCTCCCTGTAGTCTTGCCGTTTCTGTCGCCTTTTGATACTGCTTTCGTCTGTTAACTCTTCAGATTAAATGTCCATCTCAGAGATTTGCTGGAATTATTTTTCAGTAGCAGGAATATATTGGAATTTGTTTAGCCTGTTAAGTCTTCTGATTGCGTCTTTTTCTATGCAACTGTCATACTTTTATTTAAAGTGTAATCTAGCTGAGAATCAGAGTAATATTCACGGTTTTTCTATATCGCATTTTGTCTGCTACTTTTACCGCTTTGGCTAACTTTGACATTTGACTAATTTTCTTCTTAATTGGTTAGATTAAGTCATTATGATGACTCATAAAGCTGGTGATATGGTCGATGATTTGATACCACTAGGTGAATGTACACACGAGCACATGAAATTACCGTGACCAGTCTGCTCATTATCGACTAATTTCAGGCGGTAATGGTCTCGGTGTTGCTTCTGTACAAAACAAAACAAGATATCTTACATTCATCGACCTTTCGGTGATTGCACGAATATCACTATAAATGGTTGGTAACCTATCATTTATTTCTGCATGGTGGCACGGTTTGTGTTTTCCAAATAGAGTATTGAAGATGTGCCATTCATGTGCTTTTTTTTTACATATACCAGATGAAAGTGGTGGACAGGTTAGTGAAGAGCTCGTGGCCAAACGTAAAAAAGAAATAGACAGGAAACAACATATCCTGGCCAAATAAAGGCAGAGTTGGATAATTCCTCTAAATATTTTTGTAGCAGCATAGAAATTTAATTCATTATGATTCTGATGCAGGAGTTGAGAGGATGGGTTGCATATGACTTTTATAGTTTTTTTTTAAGATGAAGAGCTCCAAGCGAAACGTAAAAAAGAAACAGACAGGAAATGTTAGTACCGTGGCCAAATAACAGCGGAGTTGGATTATTTTGTGCCAGGTACCGCGTAATCTAAATATTCTTGTAGCAGTATAGTAATTTTGTTACTTATTTTCCAATGCCGGAGTTGTGCAGCTTATATATATCGCTACGTCAAAACATTTATATGTTCTTTTAATTACAAAAATAAAATACTCTTATGACAAATATGCATTATCTCAAATCAGGTACTGGTGTACTACTGCCGTCCAGGCATGGCACGTGCACGCATGCATGCATGCCAGATTTATGTTCCGAAGTTAATTACAGCTTCCGGACAATCTGCTTCACGGAACTGTAAGTTCCCAGCCCAACGATGACTGCGCCAACCACAACAATTGCCGCGCAGACCGCCGTCTCGAGCCGGTACATCTTCTCGGAC
>LAPY01001737.1:63851-73903 GCA_000970635.1 Eragrostis tef
GGGGGGGGGGGGGGCCCCGCCGTGCCGTCCGAGATCGCGGGCCGCGTCACCTGCTGCTCGGGCGGCCGGGGCCGCGTCGCGGTGGGATGCGAAGACGGCACCGTCGGGCTCCTCGACCGCGGGTTTCGCCTCTCCTACGGCTTCCAGGCCTACGCCTCCTCCGTCCTCTTCCTCCAGCAGCTCAAGGTACACGCTCAGACTCCGGAAGGGCATCCCAAGCTGCAGGATGTTTAGTCGTTTCGCACAATTGTGGAATCATCGGATGAATTTCGTGGTAGGGTACTGGTTAGTGCTGTCTACTGCTGGATCATGTGTAATTAGGGGGCATGGGAAAGAAAACTAGCATTTCCCCTGTTTGTACTTGAAGTCACCTGCTAATTAAGTATGAGCAGTGGGCTCAGTGTCTATCAATTCTGTATTTGCACATAAGCCTTGCACAGTGGCAGAGCTATATATCCAAAGACAGAAAGATTCGTTGTGAAATTTGGCAAGTATCTTATTGCATATTTGCATTGGTTGTTTGTTCAAGGCCAAGGATCAAGTCCTAGAATTTAGTTTATTTTGGCCTATCCAGTGCTCTGTACTCGGAAGAAGTAAAGTTCAGGTCCGTTGGGTTGCCAGTACCATGGATCATTTGCTAATTCCTATGCTTTTGCTCTCTGTCTATCATGCCTTCCAGTTACTGGTCTTAGTGCCTTTTGTGCGCACCTTTAGATTCATTTTCTCCTGTTTTTTTCTTTATATCATAACAGCCACAGATATACACTATACTTACAACATATTATTCTGTCATTCTGTGTGATCAGCAAAGAAATGTTCTGGTCACGGTTGGAGATGATGATCAGTCATCTTCGCAGTCATCAGGTATCTGTCTAAAGGTTTTTGACCTTGATAAAGTACAAGATGAGGGATCAAGCACAACGGTTCCTTTTTGTGTCCAAATTTTGCGAGTCTTCACCGACCAGTTTCCTTTGGCAAAGGTAAAGTCTCTGTTGTTTGTTTTGATAGCCATGGAGTTTATGTGATATAATCTTCTGTTTGGAAGAATTTTGGTACCTACGAAAATATCCTGGGATAGTGTACATAACATATTTTTGCTGGCTTCTGCAGATTACATCATTTATGGTTCTCGAAGAAGCGCCACCTATACTGTTGATTGCCATTGGGTTGGACAATGGTTTTATTTATTGTATCAAAGGCGACATCGCACGCGAGCGTATCACACGCTTCAAGTTGCAAGTTGAGGCTGGTTCAGATGGTGGCACCAGTTTACCTGTTACTGGTCTTGGTTTCCGAGTTGAAGGGCAGGCACATCAACTTTTTGCTGTAACTCCTAGCTCTGTATCCTTGTTCAGCTTACATATTCAACCACCAAGGAGGCAAACGCTTGATCAGATTGGTTGCCAGACTAATGCTGTGGCGATGAGTGACCGTATGGTAAGAATAGATTTCCACATGTTAGTATGCTATTTTCTTATCGTGTAGCTCATAAATATGTTGGCAGTTCTGTGTGATTTAGAACTTCTTTGATCAGTTGCATCGACTTGCAAATAAGTTTAAACTGACTAGCATGCCGTTGGATGAAAGTTTGGTAGCATAAATTTGTAGCTAATTTGTTTACCTTAACTTGCAGCCTCACATTTGACCAAATAGGCTCGCAGTATACTACAGCCTTTTTCCTCAGCTACTAGCCTGTTGCTAAAACTCATAATGCACCAGATCTCTGCCCAATTGATTACAGTTGTCGATCTATTGAATTTTATCCATGAGACATTATTCAAGAAAATTTAGGAATGTTAGCTGCTTTTATAGTTTTGGACAGCCAGTTAAGTTCTTCCAAATGCACTTGATTATTTTGGTCACACCCTTGCTATTCTCATATGTTTGCTATTGTGATGTCATCCTCTCGAAGTACACAACTTATTTACTTCTTACTTCAACCGAGCAGGATCTGATTATTGGTCGACCTGAAGCTGTATATTTCTATGAGGTTGATGGTAGAGGTCCTTGCTGGGCTTTTGATGGTGAGAAAAAGTTTGTAGGTTGGTTTCGAGGCTATTTAGTTTGCATCATTGAAGATCAGAGGACCCATAAGAATACTCTTAATGTTTATGATCTGAAGAATCGGTTGATTGCCCATAGCATGCCTGTGGGTGATGTTTTGCACTTGGTCACTGAGTGGGGTTATATTATTCTTATAATGAGTGACAAAAAAATCCTGTGCATTGGAGAGAAAGACATGGAAAGTAAGCTTGATATGCTATTCAAGAAGAATTTATATACAGTTGCTATCAATCTTGTACAAAGTCAGCAGGCTGATCCTGCTTCGACTGCTGAAGTGCTGAGGAAGTACGGTGACCATCTGTATGGGAAACAGGAATATGATGAGGCAATGTCCCAATACATCAACACTATTGGTCATCTTGAACCATCATATGTTATACAGAAGTTCCTTGACGCTAAGCGTATCTACAACCTGACAAATTATTTGGAGAAGTTACATGATAGAGGGTTAGCATCCAAAGACCACACCACCCTTTTGTTGAACTGCTACACCAAATTGAAAGATGTGGAGAAACTTAACCAATTCATCAAAGATGAAGATGGGATAGGTGAAATCAAGTTCGACGTGGAAACTGCCATAAGAGTATGCCGTGCAGCTGGATACCATGAACATGCCATGTTTGTGGCTAAAAAAGCTGGGAGGCATGAGTTGTATTTGAAGATTTTGCTTGAGGATCTTGGTAGATATGATGAGGGACTGCAATATATATCAGGCCTTGAGGCAAATCAAGCAGGTCTGACTGTAAAAGAATATGGGAAAATTCTTGTGGAACATAGACCTGCTGAAACAGTTGAAATACTATTAAGGCTCTGTACTGATATTGGAGATCCTATGACTAGAAGAGGCTCAAACCGCATGCACTTGCTTACAATACCTTCTCCAATGGATTTCGTGAATATATTTGTGCACAGCCCACAATATCTTATGGAGTTTCTAGAAAACTATATCACATTAGTGAAGGACTCACCTGCTCAAACAGAAATTCATAACACCCTTCTCGAGCTCTATATCTCGAATGATTTGAGCTTCCCATCTATGTCACAAGAAAATGGCTTTGAGAATCATAATATCAAAGAAACTAAAGGTAAAGAAAATGCAAATGGACATAAATTGGGGTCAAGGGAGAAAGCAAACCTTGGGAAAGAAGATTCTAAAATGGCAAAGAATATTGCTGATAGGCGAAGGAAAGGGCTTGAACTGCTCAAATCTGCTTGGACATCTGAGATGGAAGATCCATTGTATGATGTTGATCTTGCTCTTATTCTTTGTAATACAAATGCATTTAAGGATGGACTGCTATTTCTTTATGAGAAGCTAAAATTGTATAAAGAAGTTATAAGTTGTTACAAGCAAGCTCACGATCATGAAGGCTTAATTGCTTGCTGTAAGAAGCTGGGGGACTCAACTCAAGGTGGGGATCCATCTCTCTGGGGTGATCTATTGAAATATTTTGGAGAGCTGGGTGAGGATTGCTCTAAAGAAGTTAAAGAGGTCTTGACATATATTGAGAAGGAGGATGTTGTGCCTCCCATTGTTGTGCTACAGACGCTGTCAAAAAACCCATGTTTGACGCTCTCAGTTGTCAAGGATTACATTGCTCGCAAACTTGAGCAAGAATCAAAGCTAATTGAAGATGACAGAAAATCTATCGACAAGTACCAGGTTTGTGATTTATTTCTGAAACCTTCTGCAACTTTTATTTCATATTGTCCTTTTTTCGCTCTAAGGTAAGGTCCTTCAAGAACAGCATTGTGGTTGCAACGGGGCTCTGAATACTGTCCGCCCGTATTGTCCCCGTACTTTTTAGGGTATTTAAAAAAGGCATTAGTATAGCTTGGTTGATAAGATGAGACAAAAAAAGTATCCTATTTTAAAGTGCAAAGCTCAATTTAAAGGAGGATTTGGGAAATTGATGATTGACAATTGAGATGTTACCTCGAAAGTGTTCTTGTAAATTGCTTCCTGTCATGTACCAGTATTGTTGATTTACTGATCTTTTAACTCGAGCTAGCATATCATTCATCAGCTAGACCCTATTTACAACCAGGCACCTTTACATGTGATGGACTTATGTATGAGATGCACCATGCACCTGAACATTATATTTCAATAAAATGTAGGTTTCCTTTTCTATGAAAAAGATGTGTATTTAATCATTCTCTCCACTCACTGATTTCTAATATTTCTCTTTTCCTTACTGTGCCCATGGGAATACTATATAAGTTCATTCTATTCTTGAAGTTTCTGTAATTGTGCATTACAATTTGACTGAATATGTGAATTGATCAAGGCTATAAATTGGCAGTCCTATATCATGTGAGGCAAGATCACTAATCTCATGCCACAAGCACATTTCTTGTGTAAAAGAGCATTTGTCATAATCTTTCTTGATTTCTTGAACACATCAAGTTCTTGGAGCAGATATTTAAAACCTGGTACTGGTAGCAAGAATTAGCCTTTAATGATTCAAATAATGAGTATGTGATGAATCAATACCTTTCTGTTGTTACAGGAGGAGACAGAGCTGATGAAAAGGGAGATAGAAGATCTCAAGACAAATGCGAAGGTTTTTCAACTTAGCAAGTGCACGGCGTGCACTTTTACCCTTGATCTTCCCGCTGTCCATTTCATGTGCATGCACTCATTCCACCTTCGCTGCCTTGGAGACAACGAGAAAGAATGCCCAGAATGTGCACCTGAATATAGATCTGTTATGGAAGCAAAGCAGAAGCTGGAACAAAATGCTAGGGACCATGATCTATTTTTCAGACAGTTGAGGGGTTCGAAGGATGGGTTCTCTGTCGTTGCTGACTATTTTAGCAAAGGCATAGTGAGCAAGACAACCATTCCTCCAATGGATTTCGTGAATATATTTGTGCACAGCCCACAATATCTTATGGAGTTTCTAGAGAACTATATCACATTAGTGAAGGACTCACCTGCTCAAACAGAAATTCATAACACCCTTCTCGAGCTCTATATCTCGAATGATTTGAGCTTCCCATCTATGTCACAAGAAAATGGCTTTGAGAATCATAATATCAAAGAAACTAAAGGTAAAGAAAATGCAAATGGACATAAATTGGGGTCAAGGGAGAAAGCAAACCTTGGGAAAGAAGATTCTAAAATGGCAAAGAATATTGCTGATAGGCGAAGGAAAGGGCTTGAACTGCTCAAATCTACTTGGACATCTGAGATGGAAGATCCATTGTATGATGTCGATCTTGCTCTTATTCTTTGTAATACAAATGCATTTAAGGATGGACTGCTATTTCTTTATGAGAAGCTAAAATTGTATAAAGAAGTTATAAGTTGTTACAAGCAAGCTCACGATCATGAAGGCTTAATTGCTTGCTGTAAGAAGCTGGGGGACTCAACTCAAGGTGGGGATCCATCTCTCTGGGGTGATCTATTGAAATATTTTGGAGAGCTGGGCGAGGATTGCTCTAAAGAAGTTAAAGAGGTCTTGACATATATTGAGAAGGAGGATGTTGTGCCTCCCATTGTTGTGCTACAGACGCTGTCAAAAAACCCATGTTTGACGCTCTCAGTTGTCAAGGATTACATTGCTCGCAAACTTGAGCAAGAATCAAAGCTAATTGAAGATGACAGAAAATCTATCGACAAGTACCAGGTTTGTGATTTATTTCTGAAACCTTCTGCAACTTTTATTTCATATTGTCCTTTTTTCGCTCTAAGGTAAGGTCCTTCAAGAACAGCATTGTGGTTGCAACGGGGCTCTGAATACTGTCCGCCCGTATTGTCCCCGTACTTTTTAGGGTATTTAAAAAAGGCATTAGTATAGCTTGGTTGATAAGATGAGACAAAAAAAGTATCCTATTTTAAAGTGCAAAGCTCAATTTAAAGGAGGATTTGGGAAATTGATGATTGACAATTGAGATGTTACCTCGAAAGTGTTCTTGTAAATTGCTTCCTGTCATGTACCAGTATTGTTGATTTACTGATCTTTTAACTCGAGCTAGCATATCATTCATCAGCTAGACCCTATTTACAACCAGGCACCTTTACATGTGATGGACTTATGTATCGGATGCACCATGCACCTGAACATTATATTTCAATAAAATGTAGGTTTTCCTTTTCTATGAAAAAGATGTGTATTTAATCATTCTCTCCACTCACTGATTTCTAATATTTCTCTTTTCCTTACTGTGCCCATGGGAATACTATATAAGTTCATTCTATTCTTGAAGTTTCTGTAATTGTGCATTACAATTTGACTGAATATGTGAATTGATCAAGGCTATAAATTGGCAGTCCTATATCATGTGAGGCAAGATCACTAATCTCATGCCACAAGCACATTTCTTGTGTAAAAGAGCATTTGTCATAATCTTTCTTGATTTCTTGAACACATCAAGTTCTTGGAGCAGATATTTAAAACCTGGTACTGGTAGCAAGAATTAGTCTTTAATGATTCAAATAATGAATATGTGATGAAGCAATACCTTTCTGTTGTTACAGGAGGAGACAGAGCTGATGAAAAGGGAGATAGAAGATCTCAAGACAAATGCGAAGGTTTTTCAACTTAGCAAGTGTACGGCGTGCACTTTTACCCTTGATCTTCCCGCTGTCCATTTCATGTGCATGCACTCATTCCACCTTCGCTGCCTTGGAGACAACGAGAAAGAATGCCCAGAATGTGCACCTGAATATAGATCTGTTATGGAAGCAAAGCAGAAGCTGGAACAAAATGCTAGGGACCATGATCTATTTTTCAGGCAGTTGAAGGGTTCGAAGGATGGGTTCTCTGTGGTCGCTGACTATTTTAGCAAAGGCATAGTGAGCAAGACAACCATTCCCCCTGAGAATGGCCGATAGGGAAGGACCACTGGTATTGCTTCGCCTTGTACAGCATTTATGATGTTATTTCCCTTTCTTTGGAGATTGATCGTTTGGTGCTTCTGGGTCCAACAATCATAGCATGCTGAGATCTGAATAGCAAGTTTTCCCTAGTGTATGTACCTTGCGATGCTGTGAATATTTGTTGGCATGGCATTGTAAATACTTATTTCCGGCTGCCACTTTCTGCTGGCAAATGTTACTTGGACTGTGCTGTTGTTTCCAGCACTGAGTTTTGATGTTTGATTTGCGCCCTCAATGTTTTACAGCAGAGGTCCCATACGGATCATGCTCTATATGTTGCGACAATATTTCATCACTTGATATGTTATTAAATTACCGCTTTATCATGGATTCACGTTACAGTTAATATGTACTACTGGTACAACTCATTTGTGGAACCTGTTTGTTTGCTACTCTAGCAAATTTTTGCTTGTTCAGGTTGCTCATAGCAGGAGTAGTAATTACTTGCACTGGCTTTATCCCAGATGTGGCCTTTACATCCATGTGAACTCTGAACATTCGTGAATTACCATACATGCAACTGCAATTGGTGGCTCGTGCTACGGAATACAGAGCAGCGCATGTGCTGGAAGTACGCCCGTCCTGGAACCACATACTTCGTCCCCCAGCTCGCTACAGAAAAATTCGTTTCTTGCATGATTCATCATTCATCTGAACCCAGTGGCAAAGCTTCAACCACCGTTGGCCCCATACAACATTGAGATGTTCCACTGGCACAAAGGTGTGCGTCTGAAGGGGGAAAATAAGAGGCAACGAATTGATGAAGGGGGACATGGAAGAATGGCACTCCTGGTAGAGAGAGATCTAGGATCATCTGCGGCTAGGTGATGTTGGTATGAACAATCACAAAGATGATACTAGTACATCTCCTTGGAATGGACAGACAGCATCCCTGCGCCTTTTGATTTAATCTCACACTTTTTTGCTTCAGGAAACTGTTTTACTAGGAGATAACGGGAATGTAACAGTGACGCGACATCACCCATGGTAAGATCACGAAAACGATTGATTTGGCGTCGCGAGTGAACGGAACAAGGTGCTGTTTCGTTTCATCTTCGGTTTCAATCACGTCAGGACATCGCTTGTCCTGACGATTACTAGCATCAACTAGCTTAGACTTTCTTTTAACACTAAATTTTAGAAGCTTTTAAATAAAAAAAAATTTAGTACTAAATAAAGTCTAATGACAAAACCTTTTTACAAATAGATACATCTTTACGAGACGATTCTAATAGTCTAATTAATCTATGTTTTGCTACAGTCATGCTATAGTAATACTACAATAACCATCGTCTTACCACGGCTTATTTATTCTCATTAGATTCGTCTCGCGAATTAGACCAGAAGTTATGCAATTAGTTTTATAATTAAATTTTATTTAATACTCTAAAATGATTTTTTTTTAGACTCCTCTAAATCTTATACCCTCTGCCACCTTTTTGTTGCCGTCCGGGGGGCCCTCGTCCGTCCTGGCCTCCTGGGTAACTGGGTTTCGGAACGCTCAGTGCACCAGCAAAGCCCCCGCCGCACGCCGCCGCCCTACGTCCTCGTCGTGCTTCGTACCTCGGCCGGCCACCTCCGTCTCCTTCCCGGCAGAGGCGTACGCTCACCCCACTATCCCACGAGCCCCAATCATACGCGGCACCACCCAGCCAGCTCACTCACCCGTCTCCTCCCTCGACCACCATAACAAATCCACCCCACGCACGGACTGACACAACCCAACACAACGCTCGCCCATCATTCCTGTCCCCCGATCCCCCCTCCCCACGCCCACTCGTGTGAATCGTGACTGACGACGCGCCCCGGAAGCTCCAAAAGCCCGTATCATGATGATGGCGCCAGTAGCAGCAGCAGCAGCAGCAGCAGCCAGGATCAGGATGAGCAGCAGCGGCTGATCCGTCGAGCTCGGTCGGGCAGGGCGGACAGGCAAGCGGCAGGAGTCATCAATGGGTACGCCACTCGGGGCTCACCACGCACGCCACCAGGTCTTCTTGTTCTTGGCTGCTTCTTCTTCCTTCTCCTTTTTCTTTCTCTTTGCTTTTCCTCTGCCATCTCGAGGCTCTTGCTCCGCTCTGCTGCCACCATTGTTTGGGGGCAAGTACATGTACATTGCTGTACTTGTCCATCTCTTGGTTCTTGGGTCCTTGGAACTGTGTTCCTCGGATTCCGCGAAAGATTTCTTCCTTCCCTTTCTTTTCTTTTCTTTTCTTTTCTCTTTGGCATTTCCAGTTCGCTAATCGAGTGCATTTACATGACCTGCACTGCAATGGGATTTCTGGTTGCTTTTTAGACGATTCCGCTGCTTCTTTAGCCGCTCCGTTCGTCCCACTCCCCTGTTCTGTTCAAAGCAGAGTAGGGGTGGCGAATCTTGGTTCCCTAATCCCGAGTTCTCTCCTGTGCTTGAGAAAAGGTGCGATGGTCGCCCACATCCCCCTTTCGCTTGCCAGTTCTTGCTCCTTCTCATTCCTTTTTTTTTTTGAGACTCTCATTCCTTCTTTTAAAGCTGCATCGATTCCATCCTTTATCTCCCTTTTGCTTTTTATTTCAGTTTTTCTTTTCTCTTCGATCTCCTTGATGTGACCGTCACCTCTACTTCTTCTTGACCGTGTCACTGGCCGGTGAGACGGCGTACTGACACCAGCCACATTGCTCTGCCTCGTCCTTCGGTGAGCAGGAAGCGAGGGCGGGATTCTTGGGAGGTTGCGATGCCGCGGCGGGACGCGGACGAGGGCGTTGCTGGTGACGAGGCTGCGGCGGTGAGGTTGGCCAGGAAGATCCGGAAGCGGAGGGAGCTGTCGTCGTCCGGCGCGTCGGACCCTTCCGCGGCGGCGCGGAGGAGGCTGCGGTCCAGGAGGCCCGCGGTGCTGCTGCCGACGCGGCGGCGGACTAGCGGCGGCGTGGGCGGCCGCGGCGAGTCGCCGCGCTCAGGCGGGGACATGTCCGAGTCCTCCCGGAGCCGGCATTGCCGCCTCACCAACGACGGGACGCGGCCGTTGGCGGCGGCGAGGAGGCTCGTCGGCGCGTTCTGGCAGGCGGACAAGGACATGCTGTTTGAAGGTGACGCGGAGCGGGCGGGGCGACAGGGCGCGGCTCCTTG
>LAPY01001737.1:86512-101947 GCA_000970635.1 Eragrostis tef
AAAAAAAAGTTATAAAGTTTGACAAAATGATGCTGCTAGATTCATCAAATAGATTATCATAATATAATTTTTTTAAAAAACTTTCAAATATTATATTTGTATTGATATCATTGGTCAAGTTAAGTTTAAAATGTTTAACTTATGGCAAAAATCAGAAGGTCGCTTGGGTGGTGGAGGAAGCCGAGCACCAGGCCGCGTTGTGCCAGGGGCGGAGCCACCATTAAGCAAGGGTGTGCAAGTGCACACCCAATAAATTATGCAAAGAAGATGATTTTCAGTAGATGTAATATATATGTATATTAGTACTTGGTGTCAAATGAACAAAAACAGCCCAAAATGTGACAAGTGTTCAATTGGCACACTTAATTTGAAAATCCTACCTCCGCCTCTGGGTTGTGCAACGGTGAAGCGCGTGGTAGCGGACGGAGAAGCTGCGGTCGGCGAGGATGCGGCGCCACGCAGAGTGACCAGAGTGCGTTGAGGGGCATAGAAACTTTAGTAAAGAATCTAAACGTGTCCGGTGTTACATGCAGAAAACAATTACTGGTAGTTGTTGGAGGGACATTACTCTTTGGTAGAACACGAATGGTTTGGTACCATTGAAAGCGAGGCATGAAAATTTAGTGGTATATATTTCTAAAAATCAGTGTTTTCATATTATTGTCCTTTGCTTGTGAAAATTATTTTTAAAAATTATTAATGGAGTAGCCGGTTTGCATGGTTGTGAAGGAAATAAAAGTTATCTATTGGGATCAAATAAAAACCACAAGCTGTTTGAACATAATTTTACATTACATAGGCATGCAGAGACAAACCACAAGCTGTTTGCTAAACGCGTTTCCCTTCGATGGATACCATTACTAGCGAGCAATATAAAGCTAGAGAGGGCACATCTAACGTGGCAGGCCAGCAGTTGACATAAACTCTTCCTCTAAGCTGCAAAACTTTTGACTATGTTTGGATGATGAAAATTTTGAATTCTTGGCAAAATGAATAGCCGGTAACTGATAACTCATTATATCTGTTGTCGTTAGCAATGTTTGCATCTCTTCATCTTTCCCAATCGTTGCTTCATTAGCCTCCCTCCGTTTTGCCCTCAAGAATTGTAATGCGCTCTCCACTTGTTTCATAGTAGGTCTTCGGTGACCTTGGAGTCTCAGACACATCTCCACAAGGGAGGCAAAACAATTTATCTCTTGCTCTGACGCTTCCTCAAGAACTACTGGAGCTACTATATCTGTAATAGGCCTAGCTTTCATCTCCAACAGAAAATAGTTTGCCAAGTTTTGCTTTGCGCCAGACTCGCTTGTAAGAATAGGTTCCTTTCTAGTGAACAATTCCAAGAGTACAACAGCAAAACTGTACACATCACTCTTCTCATTTAGCTGCCCGGTATGGTAGTACTCTGGATCTAAGTACCCAAAGGTTCCTTGGACATTTGTAACAATATGTGTTTGATCAATGGGAACCAATCTTGAAGCACCAAAATCAGACACTTTAGCCGTATAGTTAGAATCCAAGAGAATATTGGATGACTTCACGTCACGATGAAAAACTGATACAGATGCTGAAGAATGTAGATAACAAAGAGCACCGGCCGCTTCTGCAGCAATTCTGAGGCAACTATCCCAGGATAAAAGCAATTCATTCCCTGAATCAGCATGAAGGATCCCGTACAGTGAGCCGTTAGGTATAAAATCATACACTAATAGTGGAACCTCTGTCTCAAGACAACAACCAAATAGATTCACAATATTCCGATGGTTTATCTGAGAAAGAATTGCAACCTCATTAATGAACTGATTAATCTCATCTTCCTCGATGATCTTTGATTTTTTTATTGCCACCACACGTTGGTCAGACAAGATGCCCTTGTACACCATGCCATGTCCTCCACGGCCTAGCACCCGTGTGGAATCAAAGTTATTTGTTGCCTTTTCGAGCTCCTCCAATGAGAAAATCCTTGTCTTGTCACTGGCATTTTCATCAGATAATATTAATTGCTCAAGAAGAAGACCTTTGTTTTTCCTAAAATATTTCCGTCGCAGCTTCTTTTGGATGTTCCTTCTCCATCTACGGGTGAGGTAAATCGCACTTACACTAATAACTAGAACACTGCAACCACTGCTCAGTCCGATGATAGTACCTGAAAGTTTCGATGATATGAGTTTTATGTTTCTATGGAAATAATTAAACAAAAATATTGCTCACCAACAAGGGCGGTCTGTTGTTTTGCTGATGAGCACTGCATTTTTATTGGATCGTATACCATCTTTTGAGGACATGCCGTGCAGTTGAAACCTCCTATAGTATTATGGCAGGTTCCATTGCATCTATTTTGTTGACTGCACTCGTCAATATCTGCAAATTCATCGCATGCATCTTTAAATCTCAACACCTAATTACATTTGTTATATTCAGGTACAATATTGATCTTTAAAATAACAGAGCTTGTTATTTCAAAGGCCAAGGACACATTAAATGCCCCAATTTCTTTTTGACTTCCATGGTTTAGTTTCAACATGAAAAACAAAACATGGAGAGTTAAAATGACGCACATTTTTATTGACTAGAACATTGTTACTTAATATAATTGCATCGAAGAGTAAAATTTTATAGGTATTAAAAAAGGCCACAATAAAATATCAGTAAATATTAGGTTGAGATGCACTGCAGTTACGAAAAGCGATGGGTATCTTTAGTCCTTTATAAATTTATCGAACGATAGGTATTAACTTTCCATTAAATGTGTATCCATCAAATTATGATTCAATTAATTACACAAAACATTATAATAATTGGTTTTACTTCTTTAATTTCACAGAATGCATATAATGTTTCCTCGCAAAAAAAGATGGCCTATAAGTTTAGACTATTTCAGCTTTGATTATAATGTTACAGTTTCTCTTCCTTCTTTTTCTAACATTTCTCACATCCAATATTTATACTTTGGAAAAACTTCTTTATGGTTTGTTAATTGTTTGTGGAATATTATCATCAAGTAAAAAGTGCTGGATATATAGTTTTCAGGGAATAATTTTTAAAACTATGCCCATGCCTATCTTGAATAATCCAAAGTACACTTACTGGACTACCAAATAGCATAAAAAAAGTTAATTAGCATGGTATAAATGAACTAAGTCTAAGTCAAATTTCATTACCATGACAACCATTAATCCGCACGTAAGGGTTTCCCCAAAATCCATCCAAGCATCTGCATCGGTAACCAACATAGAGATCCGTGGAATTTACCTCCACGCATTTGCTATTTGTGCTGACACAGGCGTACCCAGAATGGTTTGCCTGCGCCTCCAGACAACTTAAATTAGCAACAAACCATTTCATAGAGACAGACCGATCTGACAAAATAAAAATACTAGGGCCTGCATCTGACATGGATGTAACTGACCCTTCATATCGATCAAGATCTTTGTATTTGATTTGTCCTTGGTCAACATCAATGTCTGTCACCAAATAAAAGTTTTCCAGTAGAAGAGTGGATGTTGTCGTGTTCGTACAGTTGAGATAAAACTGTTCTTTCGCAGAACAACCTTCTTCAATACCAAATGGAAAATGAACACTAATGTTTCCACATGAATGGCTACAGCTGGCCTTATCTGCCTTAGGGTCATAACCTAATGGAACACAAAGTTGGGCCAATTTCAATATGGTCAGTATTGCGGAAAAGAAATAAGTGGAGAACTCATTCCCCAAGAATGCATATTGATACCCGCAAAAAAATAAGAATGCATATTGATGAATTATAACCAACTAATAATCTTCGACTTATATTGGTTATAAATTTCTTCCTTGGTTGGTTGCCGTTTGGATTGTCGTTGTTTCAATCAAGGATGTTGTTCGTCATTAGATTGGCGGTTGCTTGTGTGTATTCTACCCATGATGGTGGAAAAACAGACACATTGAGTCGACCGTACTTAAAAAATCTCACCGGAGACAATAAAAGCTGCGGACAAGAGACTTTTCCTTTCTCTTTTTGTTTTCTGTTTCATCATTGTAGCTTTCGTGCACTTGATGATGGTTGACTATTGTCAGTGCTTGTATTTGATAGTAACTTTTTTAGAGGTCAAGGCCATTGCGTCTGTAACTTTTCTGAAGGTCAAGACCATGATTAATGCAATCTTTTTATTATCTAAAAGAATGATATATTAGACCTGCAAACTCTAGTTTCGTGCAGGAGTTTAATTACTACTACCTCTGTTTGCCATGATATGACGTGGATTGAGCTGCAAATAGTTCAATCAACGTCATATATTAGCAAACAGAAGGAGTATTGTTATTAATATTAAATCCAGGTTTCTTGACAACTTGGTCGAAACACAGGACCATCAATTTGTTAGGAATATACTCTGTTGTATTAGAACTATATCTTCCAGCTTATAATTTTTTCCTTATTATTGCGGTAAATTAGTGTCATGGAGCTATCAATTACTAGTGATAAGGAGGCTGCAAAGTTGGAACAGGTGAATGGATTAAGTTAAATGTATTGTTGCGATGGATGTGCATGTGCTTCATCTCCTTGAATTTCAGATTATATGCCAAAATAATGTAATAGTGAACAGCAAAATGCATGCTTCTTAAAAAGGCCGGAACACATTTTCTATTTAAAAGCGTAATCCTATTTGTATAGAAATAAAATGGTCTTCTCAAATCGGCCAGTAAGGGTAATTTTGAGAGAACAGGAGGGGTCAGTAAGGGTAATTGTACATAGTATTTATCTACTTGTGTAAAGAGGAAATATTATAGATGATACCTCTGTCTCGCGAGCAGCCATTGATAAGATATGGGTTGCCTGCATATCCAGGATTGCACTTGCAGAGATACCCGAAATCCAGGGACTCAGTGACGTCGATGCATCGGCTATCCTTTCCAACACAAGCGAAGTTTGATTTATTGTCTTTGGCAATGGCACAGGTTGGCTGATCCATGATGCGCCATGAGAGTTCAGTCCCCTCTGTAGTTATGTTGATGTAATTCCATAAGGAACTCCGATTTGGATGTAAATCAGCATTGGTATTGTTGAGACGTAAAAACTTGAGCTCGAAGGATGGAATAGTCACGGCCTCCAGAACTATAGAGCAACATCCAGTACCGTTGCAGTTTTGCAAAGCCGCCATGTCTGTGAGTTCTCCCTCTGGACATGTAAGTGTGCAAAGCCGCGACGATGTGTTACTGCCCCCATCAGAAAAGTATACCTCAAAATTGCAACCGGTGACATTCATCCAATCATAATCAAGTGCAAATGATTTCGCTGGAGAAACCCAAGACATATTGTAAACATCAACACCGTACCTCATAGGTATAGTATAGGTTAAGTCAATATCAATATAATCATTTCCTCCATAGGGCGACCCTGTATCAGTTGTGACAATATTATAGGCTACCTGGGTGATGCCATCATGTAAGAAAAGCCTTGGGGGATGCACAGATTCATTGCAGATGAGCTCGAAGTCAGGCCACCGGAAACAATGGCTGGCGCCTATACCAAAGGGGTAGTTAAAGGTCAGGTTACCGCAACTCGTTGGGCAACCGGCGAGGGTGGCAGCGGACGGAAGCGGGCCATTGCCCTCTTGGCTTCTCAGGACGCCGGATGCCAGCGCCAGTTGCCTCCCAAGAAGTGCAAGGAGGAGCAGTGGAGACATTATTGGGCCTAGTAGTACTGAGTGGTTCTTGAGCTTTACCATCACTTAGCTTCTAGCTGAGGCAAGAATCTACGAATTGTTTATGTGATCTGCAGGGCAGAATTACAATTAGTACCAAGCATGAATGGGATGAAGTTTTTCAGCATAGCTAGAAGCTGCTCGCTTTATATATACAGTATCATACACGACTATTCAAGGCAGCTCAGTCGTGCGTTCCGAAATGTTAACATAACAGGTTGGGCAAAAGTTTGTTTTCACCTAATTTTCTCTCAGAAATTTCCACAAATATTCCACGTGCGGTCAATTTTTGCCAGTTTGAAAAATGCATACATCTACTTGTCGGCTCCATATATCACTATAGCTCCATTTTGATATCTTTTAGAGCCACCTTATATATATATTATTATAAGCTGGCTTATTAAAAGGGGTAACAAACTGGCAACCTTTTATATATTGAAACCAACTTATATAATCTAGACTTCTGATTATGATAATGCATAAAGTGGTGGAGAGGTTTGTTTTCTTGTTGTCTCTTTTTTTCTTCAAGCCCAACAATTTAGTTCCAACAGGACTACATGCAGAGACGATAAAAAAATCCAATTAATTTGAAACACAACAAATAGGTACCATGGACTTTCCTTTTCACTGTTTAACAATTTCGAGCTAGTGTGATCTGTGACAGTTACCAGAAAATGATAAAACTTCTGGCGTGAGAACTCGGCAAAGCACAGCATCCACACGAGACCTGTACGTAGTCGTTGCCTAACGAAGAGGCAGCTTTTAACGGAGAAGACATGGAAGCACGAATAAAGAACTGTGATGCAACTCTTTGCCGTGCTAGACCCATTGCCCAAGTCGGTCAAAATGGAGTCTCCTGACCCCATGCTCAACAGAGTCAAACCCCATGGAGTGGGGCATTCTTTTATTGGTATATCTTCCATCTCAGACCGTGACGGTCTGAACGGGTCGACCATGGAGAAGAACCAATCTAGATGCGAAAAGTAGATGAGATAGGTCTGGAGGCACTACCGGAAATTGCCAAGTTGCTGAGTGTCGCCTCCTTTGTTCAGTGTTTTTTTTTTACACTCGGCAAAGGTTTTCTTCGCCAAATGTTTTTTCTTTGCCAAGTGTCAAAAAAAAAACACTTTGCTGAGCGTATTGAAAAGACACTCGGCAAAGAGAAATTCAAACTTATTTGCATCATTTTTCGAAGGTCTAAACGAATTCAAAATAAAAAGTGTTGAACTACAAAGTTGTACAACTTCTCAAGATCTACAATTCTTATTTGGATCATTTTTTATTAAATAAAGTGATAGTAAAATTGTTCATAAAATCTACATCTTTCATATAGTTTAATGAAATCTACATCTCTCATATAGTTGAAAACTTTTTAATTTGATTTAATTTTGTCAACAAAACAATTCGTTTGAATATCTTAAATTTGAAAATTTATTTTTTTTCCAAATGGCCTCGGATGGAGAAACTATAAAAATAAAAGTTGTTGATCTCGAAAAGTTATGAAACTTTGTAAATGACAACTTTTTTATTTGAAATCCTCTCGTCAACATAAACTAAGTTTGAATTTCTCAAATTTGAAATTCAAATTTTATAAACGACCTCGAATAGAGAAACGATAAAATGAAAGTTATAGATCTCAAGAAGTTATGAAACTTTGTAGTTGAAAACTTTTTAGTTTGAATCCGTTTAGGGCTTCAAATAAGTAATTTACACTCAGTTATGTATAATATGTATAGAATCAAAACGGAGTTTAGGCACATGTGAGTGTATTGGGCAGTGGTAGAGCGGGTTTCACGCAAAGAGGAGGTTGTGAATTGGGAAAATTTGCTGTAGCACACTACAAAGTTGTGGTTTTGGGCACAGCACACCGCAAAGGTCGAATTTTGGTGAGGCACACTCCAAAGTCGTGGTATTTGGCTGCAGCACACCGCAACCATTTTTTTTTCATTTCCCGCTGCGGGAGGCAAGAGAATATTTTCAAAATGACGCCCGGTGCCCCTGGCTACAGTTGCAACCCGGACCAGGTTCGAGTCAGACCATGTTTGAACAGATAAACCCTAGACCTTATCCCCTTCGTCATTCGCACATCCCGCCTGCTACCCCCTTTTGGCGACCGGAATCCAGGAGCCCACGCATCTTCCAGGTCAGAGCGGATATGAAGACGGCATGAAGTGGTGACGGATTGAGGTCTGCGCGCAATGTCGAGGAACGGGGAGACGGGCAGCCGGTGGTTGACAAGCTTTGGGTCGCCGACGAAGGAGCTTAACCTGTCATGGGTTCCCGATGGGTAAGAGCCATTCCCTTCCTCTAAGCCGTGAGCCATTGTTGAACAGCCGTAGATGAGGAATGTGTTTTGCCTAGTTGATTAACTATGGTTTATTTTTGGTGTCAATTTTGTTCCGTTTTTGTAGAATGGACCGCACCTCAGCATGCAAATCTCTATTCGTGTTGGACCTTACTGGGAGCAAGATAGATACGAGCATCACGTTAGCCAAGATATTAGATGGATTCGAGACAAGGATACAGTTTGTTTGATGGATTTGTAGGCCGAGTTGTTTGAGGAGCTGAAATTAGGCATGGGTCAGAGGTTGTGTCACTTATTGGGACAAGAATGCATCTAAATACATGAAATCAGTAGTGATTCTACTTTGCTTGCTGCCTTTGATATGTATTGGGAGATTAGGAAGCTTCCTCTAAATGCTGTTGTTATTGATGAGCCATGTTCTAACACCCAAACCAGTGCACTGACCAGTACCCAGCAGTGCCAAATTGGAGGTGATGTTAATGTGACTCAGGCGAGCCAAGCCAATGCAGTAGAAGAACCGTCAAATCCTGATACAGAACCCTAATGATGTTGTAGATCCCTCTAACGATGATGCAGGTCCTTCTAAGACTACAGATCACTGTAATGATGATGCAGGTCCTTCTAAGATTGCAAATTCTTCTAAGAAAGCATGTCCTACCAAGCCTTCTGACAAAGCAGGGCCTTCTGATCCTGCTGCCAACAAACCAGTTGATGCATGGGGTGAACTTGCAGAAGTTGAGTATGTGGGTGCTGACGATGAGCAGACAACTTATGTTGACTTGATTTCAGATGTAGAAAGTGATGCTGATGAATACATCCCGGACTCTGATGTGGAGGATAATGATGACTGCTTTGTTGATGATGAAGCAGGAATGCAGGTTATGGTCCATGCTACTGACGTAGAAAATCCACATATTGAAGTTGGTGTCACATTGAAGATGGAGAAACATTCAAAAGGGCTATCAGACAGTATGCTATACTGAATGAGATAGAAATTTCAGCTCATTACAGTGAATCCAAGAGGTATAGAGGAAAGTGCAAAGCAAAGAGGTGCAGATGGAGGATTCATGCATGTGAGTTACCAGATGGAAGGACATGGCAGGTATGTGTGAAGGCAACTTCACATTTGTTTTATTGCATACCTGTTACTTTTATAAATCATGCAACTGACTATATTATGTAACATGTCTTTGCTTGCAGATTAAGAAGTTGTTTCCCAAGCACTATTGTAGAAGCACAGGCAACCTACCAGACAATTGCATGGTAAACCAGTATTGGGTCAGAGACAAGCTTATTCCATATCTTGTAGAGGACCCACTCCAAGGTGCAACAACATTACAAAAGAAGCTGCAAGAAAAGTATCTGGTCAAAGTCTCATACTGGAAGGCTTGGAAAGGAAGGGAACTTGCACTTGGTGAGATGATGGGGAAGTGGGATGATAGTTTCATTTATGCTTATGCTTTCAAGGCAGAAATTGAGAGGACATCACCTGGCAGTGTGGTTGAAATTGACACTGTGAAGATTGGAAGTAAAGTAAGGTTCTCAAAGATGTTCATTGCCCTGAAGGCTTGCATTGATGGGTTTCTAACTGGTTGCAGGCCCTATTTAGGCATTGACTCTACTGCTCTAACCAATAGATGGAAGGGTCAACTTGCATCTGCCATAGCTATAGATGGTCATAACTGGATGTTCCCTGTTGCTTATGGCATGTTTGAGTCAAAAGAGTAAAGAGAGCTAGAAATGGTTCATGGAACAGCTAGAGAAGGCAATAGGTTCACCACCAGGTTTAGTAATCTCTACTGATGGAGGCAAAGGCATAGACACCGTTGTTACAAAGGTGTTCAGCAATGGTGTAGAGCACCGTGAGCGTATGAGACATTTATTCAAAAACTTTTAGAATAGGTTCCATGATGAAGTGTTTGAGAGGAATCTTTGGCCATCAAGTAGAGCCTACAGGAAGACAGTTCATGACAAGCACTACAACGTAATGAAATCTGCCTCACCTGCTGCCATCAAGTGGATTGAAACTAATCATCAACATTTGTGGGCTAGATGTTATTTCTCAACAACCAGCAAGTGCGATTATGTGACTAACAACATAGCTAAAACCTTTAACAATTGGATAAAGGATGAGAAGTCATTGCCCCCAATGGAGGTGCTGGACACCATAAGGCAGAAGCTACTTGAGAAATTTTATGTGAGGAGGAAACTAGCTGACAAGTTGAATGGGAAGATGTTGCCATCAGTGATGAAAAAACTTCATGAGGCTAGTAGAGGATTGACTGAGTATGTCATACACAAGGGTCCAGATGTGACAGCTGAAGTGAGTGGTGTTCACAGGGACTTGACACCATGGAGGCATAGTGTCAGCCTGAACACCAAAGAGTGTAGCTGCAGGAAATGGCAACTCACTGGCCTGCCTTGCACACATGCACTCAGTGCTATAGGCTGTTATAGAAACCTAGATTTGGCTGATTTTGTGCATCCTTTCTACTCTGTTAAGCACTTCAAGGTTCCATATGCTGGCACTATATGACCTATGACTGACAAAAGCCAATGGCCAGAAGTAGACTTGGGTTACAAACTATGGCCACCCAAACTGAAAATATCTGCTGGTCGACCAAGAACAAGAAGAATCGTTGGGGTTGAGGAAGGAGGGGCTGGCAAGAGAAAGTACAGGTGCACGAGATGTGAACAATTCGGCCACATTGCCAAGACATGTGACGAGCCTGTTTATGACTTAGATGCACCACCACGTGCACCACCAAAGCCGAAGAGGATCAGGAAGAAGAAGAAGCATGTGGTCGTCGAAGAAGCTCTAGGATCACCACTTTTGCTAATGGGAGTAACAAGCAGTCCAGAGAACAGTATGGCCCGTTAACTAGAGGGTAATGGCTTCTAACATTTTCTGTTTAATTTGTTCTGTTATTTTCTGGACAACAGCCCTAACTTTAGTTATTTTCTTGCACAGCCACAAAAGAGCTCTACTGGAAGGTGCAAGTCCAAGTTCCACCATGTCGATTGGAAGCCATGATAGGGACCTCGAGAAGCCAACCAAAAGGCAAAGGAGGAAGAAGCTTCATAAATAAACCTGCACAATTGATGAACTGGCCATGTATTTTGAACTTTAAGCTAGTGTATTTTGTAGTGCAAACTTAGCTCCATGCGCACTATTCTAGTTCTTCTGTAACGTAATTTGGTTGTCTTTATGTAATAGAATTGTCGCTTCGTAACATGCACTGGATGGTTCGAGTCTTTAATTTGCGACCTGTTTTCTAGGAAACATGTTCTTCTAGTTCATGACAGGAAGGCAACCATCTCATTCCATTCATGCAACATAATAGCTTCACATGGGCAGTACATGAACTACTCAGATGTAACATATCACATGAGCATGACAGCGAGAGCAACAATTAACAGCCCAAACACTACATTCACACAGATAAGCATGACCAATTTTTCGTTGTTCCCTGCATTGTTTCCTATCCTAGCGCCTCCATTTTTCATCTGAGCTATCTCGTGCCTCAGTTCATCCACCTCACACTGCAACAGGCGAAGCTTCTCATTTGTCTCAAACATGGCCATCATCAGTTCGCTACATGCGCCAGGTCCGAGGTCGACATTGTCAAGGAATCCATTGACTATGAGATATGCCACGTACTTGTCTTCCCAAATAAAAAAATCACAAGCAGTCAGCAGCTGCAAAGCAATCATGAAGCAGACACAAATCCATCAAGAAAGAGACACAAACATATCAGGAAAAAATAGCAACAAAATGAACGCACGAGTGTCCTTGCCGTGAGCAGTTGCATCCTTCATACATCGGTAGAACCTCCGGTTCCAATTCGCCGGCGTCCTTGCCGTGAGCAGTTGCAGCTTGCGGCCTGGGTGATGGGGGGAATCGATGACAAGCAGCGACCTCAGGATGGAGAGGGGGGTACGGAATATGGTGGGTGGGCGACAAGAGGAAGAGGATGACCAGGAACCACCACCCGCCATGCTTCCTCTCCCTGGCGTGCGGACACTCAGTCAAAGGGGATGGGGGATGGGGATGAATGGTTAGGGACGGCGTCGTTCGGTTCAAAAAAGAACCCACCCTTATCTGGAACGAAGCAAGGGTATAAAGGTCATTTTTCTTGCCTCACGCAGCGGGAAATGAAAAAATGGGTTGCGGTGTGTTGCAGCCAAATACCACGATTTTGGAGTGTGCCTCACCAAAATTCGACCTTTGCGGTGTGGTGTGCCCGAAACCACAACTTTGTAGTGTGCTACAGCAAGGTTTCCCTTGTGAATTCGATTCTCACCGGACACATAACCACACAAAATATGGCACGACTTGTAACTTTGCTAGGGTGATGAGTGGCTGGCTTGTGGGTAATGTTTTACTATTTTTTTAATGGTTTTCTAATTTACACTTTGCCCAGTGTTTTTGTTGACACTCAGCAAAGCTTTGCCGAGTGCCCTGGGCACTTAACTAAGATGGGATTTCTTCTAGTAGTGAGGAGTAGAAAGTGTTAGAATGCCTCGAGTTGGGCAGAAAACAGAATGAGTAAGACATGATTCCTGAAGTTTGATCTTTTTTTACAAAACAATTTGCAACCTAACCCACGAAACCTAGCCCCCGCGCCGCCCCTCTCGGGCGACTCGGGCGGCGCCTCCCCCTGCCGCCAGCAAACCTCCTCCTTTCGTCTCCCCGCCCTGCCGTCGCCGGAGCCGGCAGCGGAACAACCCGCAATGTGCGGTAATGACGGTGGTGGCAGGGCGTTCTGACGGTTTCTTCACTTATCAAGATTTGATCTCTGATTTGTGGAGGACGTTGCATTGCTTGGGCTGGAGATCGAAAAGCAGAGGTTGGGATCATGGAGGTAGGGCGCTGGTGGCTGAGGGCGACGATGCTTTCAGGTGGGCTGCGGCGTGCGCGTAACTCCTTGGGAGTGGCCGTGGTTCCATCGCGGATGGTGGCGGCGCTCCGAGGGGTATGTCCGTGTAATCCACAGTTGGTGCATCGGCGCGGCTGTTCGGATCCGTGGCGTGTGCATCGACGGCGGCGATGCTTCAAAGAGGGCACGATTGTGCGTGTGGTTGTGAGCATGGTCATTCAAGCCGTGACTGGAGGATGGTGGCCTTGGTTCCGGTGCTCTGAGGAGAAGACGGCTGAATTGTTTGATTCTCCAACCTCAAGATCAGCAGTGGGTTGCTTTTTCTATCATTGACTCTTGCGCCTCAAATCAATTGGTGGTTGAGATGATGATATAGAGGAATCAAGTCTGGCCGAGCTTGCAACAGGGTGCTCTTTGGTGGCTGGATCTCGGTTTTCGGGAGAGGCCAACATGCCATTGTCATGGTTGTCTGTATGCTTGGTGGACATGTTGTCATTGCTATGTCAAGGTAACCGGCTCCAGGTTTCTGTTCATCGCCAAGGAAATCTTTCAATGTTGGCAATTGGTGCAGCGAAAGCGATGCTTCATCTTCGCATGGTCTTGCACGTGATGATAAATCGTGCAACGAAAGTGTCGCGCATGTGCGCGGGGGGTGTATTACACCTCGGCACGACCTGACTTACGGAGTTCGGATGTATATGTTCAAGTGTTGTTTAAGCGGCGACAATTTTCTTATGAGGATCAAGATACATCTGTGACAATAGTTTGGACACCGCTATAGAATTTTGAAGGTGTTGAGATAGATGATAGACTTTTTTTTTGTTTTTAGGTGTTTTAAAGGCTAATTTTTATCGGCTCACCTTAGTGTCATGTACGGCTAAATGTACCTTCGTTGTGCAGAGGCCGGGGTATTATTTCACCTTGAAGTAAAAGTTTTCTTTATCTAAAAAAATATTTTCTAAATCTGGAATCACCAGCATGCAAATTTTTTCGGGGATGACAAGCAAAATAAAAGGAAGTATCATTTAGCAAATGTTGGCATGCTGTCCAGAAAAAAGAGCATGGTGCGGTGGGGTTTCCATATTTTAGATACTTGAATCTATGTCTCTTAGGATCTTGGATCCAAAGATACTGTTGTTGGTTACAAGGCCAAACATTATAAGAGGGGTCCTCCTAGGGTCTACCACACTTGGGAGGGACCTTAGGAAGGACTAAGAGAGGAGTAAACAAGAGCCATAGGCTACCAAGTAGTACTCAATGTCCTTCATGAGGGGGGTAAGGGGAGTATTTATAGCTTCATACCCCCTTACAACCCTAAGATCCTGATTACAATCTTACCCTTGACCTAAGGGTGTTACAGTAATTTCCTTTCTCCCCTAGGAGGGGGCTAAACCCTAAAGGACCAAGGCTTAAACCATTCCGGCCCACTACATGTCTGGCCTATTTGGGCCTTATGGGCCGACTTCTAAATAGGCCAAGGAGCTAGGAGGAGGGGACACGATGGGCCTCCCCCAACAGCTAGCCCCGCATAGACGAGACCCTCCTTCGGAAGGGCCGAAGCTGTGACCTCTAGAGGTCCGCCCGTCGTCCCATCCTTCGGCGCTCTGAAGGCTGGTATCTTTGGTTGTTCCACAGGTTGAGTTTGTTGTTGTGGCAGATTCTGACGCCGAAGCTCGCGTCGTTGATTTCTTTGTTTGTGTTCCGAAGGTCGGTCTTGTTTGCCGATCCGAAGGCTGGGAGTTTTGGACGCTTCGGTTTGATGCCGAAGCTGTCCCCTAGCTGTGGCCATCTTTGTGCTGACGTGTCGTCGGCTAAAAACGCCGTTTCCTTTACTGCTGCCTCGTGGGGCGACGCGCTTTGATGACGCCTCTTGATCTGACATCGCGTGATTTACCATCGCTTGGATGTGTTGGATTTTGATCGAACGGTCGCGTCGGTTCGCGTCGAGGCCATGGCAACATCAAAGCGCGCGCAGAAGGGCTACTTCGACCGCGCGCGAGCCGAGTTGCCGCGGGAAGATGAGGTCGCGCCGTCGCCGAGGGCTGGTTACGTTGTCCTGTACCAGTGTCTGTTTGTCGCTAGCCTTCGGATGCCGTGTTCGTCCTTCGTCGGCGACGTCCTTGACCTCTTCGGGCTTGAGATCTAGTTGATGACACCCAACGCCATTGCCTGTCTCGGGATCTTCGAGTGGGTCTTTTGGATGGCGGGGGCCGAACCGCACACCGGGGCTTTCGCCGCCACTCATTATGCTACGGCATACAAGAAGCAGCTTCAGCAGGACGACAAGTCATTCGTTGGTTCGATGGGGACGGTCTCCTTCGTCGACCGGCCCGAGGAGGTGGTGCCGCCGAAGGCCTACAAGAATCACTGGGGGAAGAACTGGACCTCTGCTTGGTTCTATTACCGAGTAGAGGATTCTTGCAACCTTCGGTCATCGTCGATGTCCGAAGTGTTTTACTATCGATATCCGCCGGTCGTCGAGGATGGGACGTGTGCGTCCTGAAAGAGCTTGCTGGCTGCCGCTGCTCGGGAGTTCACGATGCGTGATCTCTTCGAGGAATGCGTGGCGGCC
>LAPY01001738.1:6875-17987 GCA_000970635.1 Eragrostis tef
GATGTCCTTCGGCGTGTGTCCATTCAGCCAACGATCATGCCAAAAAAGTACTTTTTTTCCATCCCCAACTGTAATTTCCGTGCACGCCCTGAACAAGTCCATTTCCACCTTGCTATGTGCGATCGTCATATGGGACCATGGCTTGTTAGGATCTTTCCACTTTAACCATTGCCATCATAGCCGGAGGGCCCGATTAAACATGGCAAGGTCTTTTACTCCCAGTCCTCCGAGCTGCTTTGACCGCCGGACTCGCCTCCAATTCACAAGACAATTACCACCCCGAGCATCTTCTGACCCCTTCCATAGGAAACTCCTTCGAATCTTGTCGATTTTCTTGATTGCCCATTTAGATAACGTGAAGGCTGTCATGTAATATACTGGGACTGAGGACAGAACTGAATTAACCAGCGAAAGGCGACCCGATTTGTTTAGCAGACGACCCTTCCAACTAGGTAACCGTGCTGCGATTTTGTCAATCAGTTCTTGCTCGTCAGCCCTCCTTGTTCTCCCTGTCCGCAGTGTTAGCCCGAGATATTTGCATGGCAGCTGACTTAAAGTTGCTTGAAAGTCTCCCAACACAAGTGGCAGATCAATGTCCTCACACCGTATTGGATAAATCTCTGATTTCTGGATGTTGGTTTTGAGTCCAGTTGCTTCACCGAAGTGGTACAGCAGCAGTTGCAAGTTTGCTATGTCCTCTGCTTGTGGCCTTATGAACAGACATGCATCATCAGCGTATAAACTAGTTCTCATCTTGATCGGGTGCGCTCCTATGGGACTTAGCAAACCTTGAGCTGTTGCTTTGTCAAGCAGGAGTTGCAGTGGGTCCATACCTAATATGAACAGCATGGGAGACAATGGGTCTCCCTGACGTAACCCCCTACGATGTTGCACCGGTCGGCCTGGTTCTCCATTCAGCAATATCCGTGAGGTAGTCGTGGCCCAAGTTAAAGCAAGGACATCCCTCCATCTCTGACCAAACCCCAATCGTTCCATGACCTCCAAGAGATATTCCCATCTGATGCTGTCGAATGCTTTTGCAATGTCTAGCTTCAACAATAACATAGGCGTTTTGGATCTGTGGTAGTGTTTTACCGCCCCCTAAACATATTGGAAGATATCTTGTATACTTCTGCCTTTTATGAATGCACTCTGGCTGTGTGAGACCAGCTTGTCCAGGTGTGGTGCAAGACGATTAGCAAGTATTTGCCCAGAAGCTTTGCCACACTGTGCATAAGACTGATTGGCCGGTAGTCTGTTATTCCAGGCTGTGGCATACAAGATGGCTTCGCTCATGCGGCATTGGAGAATTCTGCTCAAGGAGGATGGGCGCGCTGAGGTGGAGAAGATGGTAGAAAAGATCGAAGCTCGACCGAAAGCGCTAAACAATGCTAATCTTGCTAGCAATGCTGTAATCGCTCGTAGCTGAGCGTACTTCGTCTGTAATAAACGAACCTTTTATTTCCGCCTATTGCTTACCGCTAGATAGAACTATAGGAGTAGAAGGTAGATCGTGTGCGGAGCGTGCCTCTTGCCGCGTTGCGGGGCTGACTGTAAAACTGGTATAACCAGTTCAAACACCTTTTGCTTTCAATATAAAGCATGCCGGTGCCTTTAGTCTAAAAAGATCGACCTCGGCTGGGGATGCGCGATCGAGGTGCGCACGAGCACCTCGTGAGCCGGAGAATACAAAACCAAAGGCACCTTCCCGGGAAGGCATGGTCCTTTGACCCTTTGACTTGCGTCGTGATTCGTGCTAGAGGGACCCATTTGATGCATGTGAGGATGAGAGACAGTTGATTGTTTTGATGGGTGGTAGGGAGCGTGCCTTCCCCCGAAGGCAGCGCTGGAAATTCTGCTTTCCTCATGAGCCTTTCCGTCACATGTGTCGTGAAGCATGAGGGATAGAGTGATTCAGTAATTCGTACTGTAGCCACGTTCCGGCGTGATTCGGTAATACGTGCCAATGTTCGGTTGGCAGAAGAAAAAGACAGGCTAAAATGGTACCTGACTGCTAACAAGATGTTTACAGTCAAGTCTTTTTACCTGGTCTTGAAAGTGAACCAGACTCAATTGCCATATCGTTTTATGTGAAAAATAATAGTCCCTTTAAAAATCAGAATCTTTATTTGGTTGGCGTTAAGAAATAGTATTCTTACAAAAGACCTTGAGCAAAAGGGGATGGCATGGCAACACTGACTGCCATTTCTATGGTATGTCAGAGACCATTGACCACTTATTGTTCGATTGTCCCATGGCCAAGTACATTTGGATGGTTATTCAGTGTACATTTGTTCTTACCAGTATCCCTACATCACTACATCAACTTCTTTTTATTTCTTGCTCATGAACTTTAAGAAAAGAGATAGAGACCTAATAATTGTTGATTGTGCTGCAGTTTTATATATGGTCGCTATGGAAAACCAGGAACCTGGCATGCTCATGACCACCACTCTAGTAACACCGGGGAGTTGCGTAACCTGAATTTCCCACACCTTAATGGCGAGAATCCCAAACTCTGGCAGCACCGTAGTGAAAATTACTTTGAGATGTATCGTAGATGAGTCAGTGTGGGTTAAGGTCGCTTTGATCTAGCACGGCAATGAGATGGCTTCAATCTGTAGAACGAAAAAAGATTATTGCTTGTTGGTCTAGTTTTTGTTCCATGGTGCACAAGCGCTTCAGCCGTGATGAGCACAAAATGATTATTAGGCAAATCTTTCACATTAGACAGATAGGGTCATTTTCAGAGTATCTGACCAGTTCTATGCTCTAGTTGACCAATTGCACACATATGAATCACGCCACAAAATTCATTGATGGGTTGCAAGATGATATCAAGTCTGTTACCACTGTTGAGAGACCACCAAACTTGTAATGGTGGGGGATGGATGGATAATTAGGGCTTATGCTTTGCCTATAGCTTGAGAGATATTGAGGGATTGGGATAATTGTTCTTCATTGTTTGATTTCTTGATTGATTGATTGATTCCAAATGACTGTCGTGCCTCTCTTTATATATATAGACGGAGAGCCGGCCCTAATTCTAACTACCTAACCTTATCTCTAATTAACCTAACTTGAGGGCTAAGGAAGGGCGGCGCTACAGTAACCGCGCCGTTACAGTACCATGGGCCGCTACAGTTCCGAGGCCCAAAGGGCTGCCCATAACAAAACTTCTATACTGCTTGTGCTCTCGCTGCTTTGCAGAAAGAGGTGGCTGAACCGTTTCGTCGCAAGGACTCCAATAAGACAGACTATCAGCACAATTACATCCTCCTCTACCTGCTTCCGTTACCTGGGTTGCTTCCAAAGTTCTGTGAATCTATTTAGTTTTCTGCTCCAATTGAAGAAGCAGGCCAAGACGCTTCAAGTACTTCTGCCTGATAGTCTCGTCTCTTTGACTGAATTTTACTTCAAAGAATGTTTCTGTATCATGGCAGCAGCTCTGTGTTTTTCCAGCATTGTGTATTCTTGATTATGTGCTGGTGTAGGTTGCTGTGATGAAACAATGTACTATAAATCTCGAGACCATACTGTTTGGATGGCTCCACTTTTATTCTCCTTAAACAAGCAGTCAAGAGGGTCAATGTTGAACTTTTACTATTTAGTGTTTTATCAGATGTTAGTGCAGCGTTCAAAGTTTATCCTCCTTATTACAAAAACCTTGTTGATATAATTGGGATTCAAAATACCATCTATCATGCTCAATTTAAATTTCTTACACTTGTTGAGATTATGTCATGACTAATTAGTGTATGATGATTTCTGCAGGGCTATGCAAGGAGAATAGAGCAGCAACAAAAGCAAATCGCCTTGATCAAGTATTGACATGTAGAGTCAAGGGACATCACCGGAAAGGTAAGATCTTCTTCCTTTATAACTTGTATTGAGTTGCATGCACCAACCAGATCAACCAAAATTCTAAGCTGATCGAGAGAAGCGGGCAATTCAATTAGACTCCAACACTACCCCTCACGTGCAGGCTCCCTCAGGCCACAAACATGAAATATTAGAGTGGGCTGCAATTAACTGAATAAATCGCGCAAGTCAGGATTCAAACTCAAGACCTTTACCCTGATATCATATTAAGTTGCATGCACCAACCAGTTCACTCAAAAGGCTAAGCTGATGAAAAAATATGGACAATTTACATATATTCCAACAATTTGAATAATTGTTTATCCTTTCAAATTATTAAAAACGCTCTACACTACAACAAGAAAATCAATGAATTAAAATAGACGAGTATGTTATATTAATTCAGAAAGGAAGAAGTCCATTTTACTACCCTCAAGTATTCATGTAGTCTTTATCAAAAAAAAAGTATTCATGTAGTCCACTTAACCCCCTAAACTAAGTTTTAGTCAATTTACTACCCCAAACCATCAAGATTGGTTCAATTCACCCTCTCGTAAATTTTTACTTTTTTGTTTCTCTCTGTACAGGTTATATTTGAAGCTTAAATTTTGTAGTATGGTAGACGACATCATCCTCTATGCTAGAAAAATTGTTCCAGATTTTTTTAGAAATATTTTCTTGCATTATTCTATCTTATATGTCGAATTTGTACGGCATACTTTTCACATACAATTTTTTTTAAAAAAAAAGTCTTTAAACATTTTTCTAACGTAAGGTATGTTTTAAACTATAATATCACAAAATTTCACATTCAAACATGATGCGTACCTAGAGATACAAAAGATAACAATTTCATGAGGGAGTAAATTGAACCAATTTAAATAGTTAGAGGGAGTAAAATAGACCAAAAATTAGTTTAGGAGGTTAAGTGGACTACATGAATACTTAAGAGTAGTAAAATGGACTTCTCCCATTCAGAAACTCATAAGGTGCTTCGCTCGCATGCTCTGCATAGGGACAAACTTCAAATTACAGTGGTACTTGATAAGGATTTTGATTCAACCTCTCCCATCCAAACAACCACACTTGTCACCAGGACATTAAAGGGTTGTTAGAGCTTCATCCAATGTTTTAAATAGCGGGCTAAGAGGTTTAGCAGCATGTCTCTAAAACAGCTAATAGCGGAGCTAAATCGGGCTATAGCGGGAGATAGCGGTTAATTTGTACATGAACACAAATAGCGGTACATTGCCTAAAACAGCTATAACGGGCTTTAGCGGCAGCTATAGCGGGAGATTTAAAACTATGGCTTCATCCATGAGAGACTTATCCTACATAGCGTCCTGCATCCCCTCAGAAGTAAAGTCGTCATCAGAAGTCTTGCCTTGAGATCAAGAGCTTCATTCTCCCGTGACTGGGAAGGTTGAGGAAAAAGAAGCTTTTGGTCTCAAGGCAATGAAGGATGAGCCCTTCACCTCATGGCTGAGGCTCTGAAACCTTTCATTGTCCTGGTTGCGTTGTTTGGCCATTTGGATGGGAGATTGGATCCAAATTCTTTTCTAATGAAGCCTAAATTCGTTTTGGGCTTTATTAGTGGGGTAATGAGCATTAAAACTGGGCTTAATGGAGTCCATTTTCCATTATAGAAGTGGGAGGCGTAGCCACGTAGTTTTCCTGGCGTTTCCTTGGCGAACGTAAGTGAGGAGGCGGCGACGTTCTGCAGTCCGGCCTTCTCGTTGCTAGGGCAGACATCCCTTGCGAGGCAAGCACTTGCAGGCGGGTTGCAGATTGATGAGATCGGTTCAATAGAGAAGAGAAGCGTTCGTGATCTCCACTAGATAACAGAGAAAGAAAATCTCCAGTCTTATGTTCCTATCTGATTAGATCTTGATTAGGTTCGGCTGCTTAGAGGTAATCAGCCGTGCTATGCACAAGACTGCTATTGCTGTTTTGTTCAGGGTGCGCACTTTGGATCAATCCAGCTTTTATAGGTCTTATCTGTAGAATCTGAAAATCTGCTGAATACGAAAGTTGTAGATTATTTTATAAACTTTCCAACAAATATTTAATCACAGTTTTTTCTTCAGTATAACAGAAGTGACGCCTCTCTGAATTTTACTGTCAGATTTCAGAGAAACTGTCAGTTACAGTTTTGTATTGCGACTTTGCGTGACGAATCCATTGATCCTAGAGACCGAATTTGTCTGTCATTCAACATATGTTTTGGTAGATGTTTGTTTTATCTTTCCTAGAGTGCTTAAACTCTGTTGTTGGTTGAGTATAACTGGAGTTATGAATATCTGAAGATAAGTTGTTCTCTATACAAGCAGTCAACTGAATGCCTGTCTTGTGGTCCAGTTTTACCTGAGTTACAGTTTGAATTAATTTTTGACTTGAATACCAAAGTTGTAGATGGGTTCCTGTAGATTCTCTTCATGATATCATTTGCCCTTTTTCCGGTTTCATAAAAATAGTTCTGAAAATATAATGCTCACTGTCTTGTGTAGACAGTTTTGGCGTGTGAGACTGTTTTAGGGTTATTTTTGCGAGCGGTCGTAGGAGCACTTTACTCGATGTTTGCTCTATATGTATGCTTGCTTTTGGTTCTGAGAATTGCTTAAATCCAAGTGGTGCATCCTTGGAGTAAGCTTAGCTCATTCTCTCGAAATTGGTGAAGGCAAGTAAACGTAGCGTCCTGGTCTACATCCTTTAACTTTGTTATTCGAAATCCCTCCATGAAATTACAGTACCTCACACTAGCCACATAATCTGAAGCTATTGTTACTTTCTTTTATATTGAAATATGCTATCTTATAGCTTGTGGTACTTTCTTTATTGTTATCGAAATCTTAAGTAAATGAAGTGCATACATTTCAACCTTGCATTTGCACTATTCACTACAAGAGAAATAGCTTGCAGAGACATTTTTTTAATATAGTAGGGCCATTTTTAAATTGTCTCTAGACAATCATAGAGACATTTGTAAAATGCCTTATAAATGTCTCGCCATGCATTGACTCTAAGAACATAGATGCACTTTAAAAAGTGTCTCTACTAAATTTGTAGAGGCATTATATAATGCCTTTAGTAAGGCTAGAGACATTTTTAGAGTGTTTAATAAATTATCAAAATTATTGTAGTTCTCAAGCTTTGAACTCAGGACCATGGGGGCTAACGATAACATGTTAAGTCTCTCTAGCCAACTCGTCCAAACATCATAATGTGTCTATGTCTCTAGTAATGCCTCTACAAGATATAGGCACTTTTAAGATGTCGTAAAAATATATCTACATTATTTATGCGTGGACACTCTGTAAAATGCCTCAAATAATGCCTCTACTGACCATGTGACACTTTTTTCAGAATTTTCAAAGATCCTCTCTCTAGGTTTGAGACTTTTTTAAAGATGTCACAATCATATGCCTTTACATAGTATTACAGGCAAATTAGAAAAATGTCTATAACAAAGTGTCTCTATAGAAGGTTTTTTGTAGTTATTTCATTTGATATGCATAAGAAGAAACTGTAGTCTGATGTTGGTGCAGTAAGTACCGGTACAGTAACGCACGTTGAATTGAGTAATGTGGTTGCAGCCCTCACTTCTTTCGTTGAGATTTGAAGGTAGAAGTGAAGTCATGCATTTGCATTGCATCATTTATATTTGCATAAAAGAATATAATTATAAAGCATGCAAGTTTATCTTATTACCAAAAATTATCAATCAGTTGATACTTTATCTTGATGTTGCAATCCACTTGATGCTTAATCAAACTGTGATTTGAATAATTTTGTTAAAGTAGTTTGCTTGCTGAGGTTTTCCATAAACCTCATACGCTTATTTTCTTCTCGGGTACTTGAGCTTGGATGGTGCGAAAGCGTGGGATGGGAGTAGTATCACCTATGCACTATCCATAATAAATTTACTTTTGGAACACTTGATTTATGTTAACAATGTTTGGTTGTTTGATACTTAATTTATTTTTGTTGGACCATCATTTGGAGCTGCTGTCATGGACCATCTATATATTTGTGTTACCATTTATTTGTTGGGATGTTTCTGCATACTCTGTTGTTCTTAAGTTTGTTGCTCCTTTTTGGCAATCTTTACTTGTTGTTGTTGTAGCGTAGTGTAGTAATGCTTTAGAATTTCTGGAGTGTTACATGAGTTCTTACTCTTTACATCCCAAAATAGATGTCATTATAGAAGTTGGGCACAATAATCAAGGAGGAATGAAATAAATAGAGAGTGCATAGAAAACGAGGGTGGATTAATGAGAGTGATAGTTGTATTGGGAGGCGGTGACATCATTTGTGGATCAAATTTTGAATGCTAAAGTGGCATCTATTTTGGGGAAATATTTGATGCAATGAAACATATCCTTGCAACCGTGAAATATAACATCTCAACTGTTCGATCCAAATCCGACGCATCTAATTCAGGCGGGCGGGTTTCCCTTCCCCTGCCAAAAAACTTACGTTGAACCCCTCGCGCGAGTATTATTTTTCTAAAAACTCCGCTCATTCTGTCAAAAAAAAAAACACTCCGCTCATGTCCGATTCCCTTTATCGATGTGGGCATGGAGTGCCGCCGCCGTGGCCCTTAACCATCTTCGCTACTTTGCTTCCACTCGCACCGGATTCTTACCGCTCCTCAAATTTCTGACTGCAACATTGGTGAGCAAGCTTTTCACACTGTGATGGCTAAGGGGCAGATGTTGGTTTTACGACACCCCACAATGATTTCTTGAGCCGCGAGTAGCTGGAGAAAATAGATGCCTACAGAATTTGATGAGCACGGACTCTGCAAGCTAGGAAGTTTTCTGATGGTGCTTTAGGAATCAATAGCATTATCAGGTTGTGTGTTTTCGTCCGGACTTGCTTTTGGATTTTCGAATTGGTTGATTATTTCTTGGAACTGGTGCTTTAGGAATCAACACATAGCGAATTCAGAAAGAAAAAATTAGCATTGCCGCATGAGCGGTGGTAACAGCAGCGAAAGTCGACATTGTTGGTCTCAATCGGCAATCTGCATCGAGCGAACTACTGGAACAACTGGAACAATTTGCGGCCGCGCATGGCTGTCTGTCTTATGTTCGAAGTTACAAAGCCGCAAATCAATGGTGTAGGGTGGAATGAGGATGGTGCAACAGGCGAGGACACTGTAGAAGGGATTTGGGGGAAGCCACACCGGCATAATGGCCAGGGGTTCCGGTTTTATATTAAATCAATGAAGCAGTTAGGGAATTACAAGATCACGGAGGATCGTTACAGCTGTTAGGATATACATGAGTTAGGAAAAAATCCTACACGCCCCCCGCAGTCTAAGTGGGAGGTTCCCGGACGCATAGACTGGACCGGAAGTTGAAGAACAGCTGTGTCGGCAACCCTTTGGTCATGATATCGGCAAACTGAAGATCAGTGAGAACATAAAGTACCCGGACTTGGCCAATGGAAACCTTCTCACGCACAAAGTGAATGTCAATCTCAATGTGCTTGGTGCGGCGATGATGAACAGGGTTGGACGACATGTAAACTGCACTCACATTGTCACAATAGACCACGGTGGCGGAGTGCAGGGGGCGATGGAGTTCCTCTAGAAGCTGTCAGAGCCAACAACATTCAGCCACGGCATGGGCAACCGCATGGTATTCCTCCTCAGCGCTGGAGCGGGACACAGTGGTCTAGCGCTTGGAGGACCAATAGACAAGACTGTCATCCAAGTAAACACAGAAGCCGGAGGTAGACCGTCGAGAATCCGGAAAGCCGGCCCAATCCGCATCAGAATATGCGGTAAGAGTATCCGTTGGCGAGGCATGGAGCATCAGACCGTGACCAAGAGTGCCCTTGATGTACCGCAAAATACGCTTGATCAGCACAAGGTGTGGCTCACGAGGATCATGCATGTGTAGACAGACCTGTTGAACGGCGTAGGCAATATCTGGCCGAGTCAGGGTGAGGTACTGAAGAGCACCGGCGAGGCTGCGATAAGAAGAGGGATCGGCCACGGGGTCACCAACAGTGGCAGAGAGCTTCGCTTGAGTATCCACTGGCGTCGAAGTGGGATGGAAATCAGACATGCCGGCCCGTTGAAGAACATCTACAGCATACTGGCGCTGGGACAAGAACAACCTTGAGGGAGACCGCGTGACAGAAATCCGAGGAAAAGATGCAGGTGGCTGAGGTCAGTCATGGAGAACTCACTATGCAACTGTCTAGTCAGACGGGTGATAAGAGGCCCGAGGACGCCGTTACGATGATATCATCAACATATAGCAGTAGGTAGAAAACATCAACACCATCCTTGAGGATGAACAAGCACGTATCTGAAGCCGATGAGGAGAATCCCAAAGTACGAGCGTGAGTGGCAAAACGCCGGCACCAGGCTCGGGGAGCCTGTTTGAGGCCATAGAGAGACTTCCGCAGCTTGCAAACATGGTGAGGATGGACGGAGTCGACGAAACCCGAGGGTTGAGCACAATACACAATTTCATCAAGATTCCCGTGCAGAAAAGCATTCTTAACGTCGAGCTGGTGAATGGGCCAGTTATGAGAGGCAGCAATGCTGAGGACAACACGAATGGTGGCCGGCTTGACAACCGGGCTGAATGTCTCGTCATAGTCGATGTCGGGCTGTTGGGAATAGCCGCGCACCACCCAACGCGCTTTGTAGCGGCGAGATAATTCTTAGGCACCGGCGACAGGGCAGCATGGTGGGTGGCGGACAGGTTGAGTCTGTCCACCGGAAGGACGATGCCGTCCTTTACCCTTGTGCGCAAGGCGTGAGGTCCTGGAGCAGGCCGCGTGCTTGGCGCGGCAGAGGCTGCAGGCTGGGGCTCAACAGTGCGACCCCGTTGGCGCCGCGCCACACGGACCTCGGCGGGAGAGGGTGCCGCGCTGGAAGCCCTGACGCGGTACGCTCGGCAGAGGCGTCGACGACCCGGGGCCCCGGCTGCATGGAAGCGGGCCCGGAGTCGTGGTCGGGGGGCGTCACGGGTGCCACGCGCGTCATGGGGCGAGCGTGCACCAGTGGCAGGTGTCGTAGAGGGCCCCAGTGGTGAGTGTCTCGGAGACACCGGGGGCGTCACGTCGTCGATGTCAGGCGGCTGCACGGTGGGACCACAAGAGGGGCCAGACCGTGAGACGCAGGGAGTGCAGCGCACAACAGGATCCTGCAAAAATTCCAAAGAAGCTTCCACAGATGTCATACCCCAATTTCTGGAGCATGTTGTGCATCATGTATCAGTCCCTGGA
>LAPY01001738.1:48211-64268 GCA_000970635.1 Eragrostis tef
AGAGGGCGAATAAGGTTTTTGGGAAGCGCTCTGCGCGACTGCTCGATCGCTTCCACCACGGCTCGTCTTCCTCTACATTCGGGATCTGGGACTGCTGCTCATCATCGCCTTCGTCGATGTCTTCTCCGCTGCTCCGGTTTTTCTGCACCGCCAACAGCTACGGCTTCTTCGACTCCTCTGGAAGAACAGTACGTATACTCTGAAACCATGTCTCCCTACGTGATCCATGCTTGTATGGTAGTACTGCGAAGTATGGTAGATCTTGTTCTGTTTACTGTGTTTTTAGACTTGTCTAGTTTTTCTGCACCGCCAACAGCTACGGCTTCTTCGACTCCTCTGGAAGAACAGTACGTATACTCTGAAACCATGTCTCCCTACGTGATCCATGCTTGTACGGTGGTACTGCGAAGTATGGTAGATCTTGTTCTGTTTACTGTGTTTATAGACTTGTCTAGATCCTGCGTAGACTTGTCTAGTTCAATCTGCAATCTGTTTTTCATGTTCATGATTTATTTCTGAATTAAATTAAAACTAAAAGTGCTCATATATCCAACACTTGTTCACCTGCAAATACGAAGCAACAATAATGTCTTATCGCAGTTGATTCAGGCAATATTTTTCTTGAAGGTTATGAGACATGGACCGGGCCTAATAATTTACCCGTTCATCCAGAAATATGTTTATGCCAAAAATGAAAAAGCATCTCCTCAATATGGCATCGTACCCACAGTTTTTCAATTATTGAATAAAATCTGACACGGTAATCTATTGCTACTTGCCTTTCTTTTGTGGATGAATACGTAATTAGTGCCTTTGCTACTTGTTTCATTCGCACTTCACTGCACTTGCTGCAAGAGTCCAGTGATCAGACGTATAAATAAAAACACAGATGATTCTTCAGTGCTCTGTGAGGTAAAACTCCAAAAAAAGAGGCCAGTCACGGGAGCACAGCTAGCCTTACACGCATCAGCAAGTGGAGCACAAACAACAAATAATGATTTTGGCCACAGCTGATAGTAAAGGAGGAATGGAGGACGGAGGGCCCGATCATCAGATGCATGATGGCGGTGTGATGCAGCCTCCTTTTATTTGGAAACAATGAACAAACAGACACCATGAACAAACAGACACCACCGCAAAAATTTTTGTTTGCTTGCTGGCTGCAAAAGCATTTCATGGATATATATTAGTACACCATAACCGCTACCTCGTAATAAACGGCACAAGATGTAAATATGTATACTGGCTACAAGTGTGTTTCTGGTTCCTTTCGGAACTAGCGCGACACTAAAAAGATGCTCTTCATTTCAAAAGAAATAAGTGTAGAATCCGCACCGGGAAGTGGTATCACTGTTAGTATTTTATTTGAACCAGCCATGATGTACGTCAGAACCTGTTTGTAACACGAACCGAGAGTTAAAAAGTAATCACTATTACTGTAATTATTTTTATGAACCAGTCGCAAAAAAATATTTTTATGAACCAGCAACAACAATTTTTTTTAACGAACCAACAGCAATATTTTTTTTTATGAACCACCAACAATAATGGACGTTCTTGATCGGGATGAGCTCGGCAGACGTGGCCACGAAACAAATCAGATTCTTCGTGCTTGGAAATTTTAAATAGAAGAAGTCTTATTTGCCTCCCTCAACTTTTACAGCAGGTGCAACTTTTAACTCTAATTACACAACCGGGTAGCCTGACTTCCTTAAATCCTTCTCTCACTTCAATTTACCTCCCTCGACGGTATTGTAAGCAGTCTTGTCCGACGTGGCATATGTGGGTCCCACATGTCGGTGCCACGTCATTTTTCTTTTTCTTTTTCTTTTTTTCCCTTCTTGCTGAACAACAACCTTGCCTCGCGCCCTCGCAATCTTCAGCTTGCCGTTCGTCGCCGTCCACCCACCTCCAGCCAAGCCACTCCGCCCCAAGCTTCGCCGAGACTCCCTAGATCACCATGGCCACCATACCTCACCATACCACCTCCGCGTACCCCCATCTTCGGCCTTGTCCGGTGAGTCTCCAGCCGATTCCTCGCACTGGAAGCTCCCCAGCAAAGCCGCGCACCTCCCTTATCTCTTCGCTCTTCGTTTCCCAGCCGCGCAAGGCCGCCACGGAAGTTTTCCCCGCTGTGGATTCCGCCTTGTCCGGTGAGTCTCCTTGCCCCGGTCATGCCGCCTCTCTTCACCGACACCCTTCAAGACATCTTCGTCGTGCCCAAGCCCCTTTTTCAGGTTCGCCCCTCTCGCCTCGTCGTGAAACCACTGCCTCCTCGCCGTGTTCGCGCTTTGTTGCGCCAAAACACGCGCCATGCCGCCGTCACATCGACAGCACGCTGGCATGCCCGTGCGCCCATGGTGCTCTCGTCGACGTGAGCACCCATGGCGTACTCAGTTCGGATCGCTATTCCCGGTGCTGGTGATGACAAATTAAGACGCCCAACATGACAGTGGAGATGCTCCCGACGGTGGTGTGGTGATTCACGAAGCCTAGATGAGGAGCTGTGCGCAAAGTGTTTGATGTAATGCTGCTTTGGGACTAGAAGGATGAGGAAGAGAGAGAAAATTAGAGGGAGGAGAGGAGGTGACGTGGCACTAAGATGTGGGGCCCACATATGCCACATCGGAGAAAAGAGTTGAGAGAGTCATGCTACCCGGTTTTGTAATTGAAAGTAAAAGTTGCACCTCTTGTAAGAGTTGAGGGAGGTAAAATAGACTCTTTCCATTTTAATTGACAGGAGCATGGCCTGTATGAGGCCTGTTAATTTCAAGAGAAGAACCATGGGCCGCTCTTATCTCTTGCAACGTCATATGATGTCTAAAAAAGGTAAACCGTAAAAGGTACCTTCATATGATGATGAGGAACATAGAAGACAGGGTTTTCCCTGGCAATGACCTCTCCTGTGTTGGATTCTCGCTTCCTGGGATGCCATTCATCAACAAGATATACGACAAAGAGAAGGGCAATACTAGAGATCCAATCCCTCTAACGATCATAAATATATATACTAGCAATCGTGTCTGTGCTGTTGCTACAGGCCTAAAAAAAATGTTGCAATGACCAAGAAACAATAATGCAACACCTATATAGTATTCATCTTTACGGGTTCAACAGGCAAACCCCAAATGTCAACAAAGGGATCTATAGTAAAGCAAAGGGGAAAATGAAAGGGAAATACGAAAAATAAAGTGTCCAGTACTATCCAATCGTCGGTATATATGTACAAGGATTCAACCTATTCATGATATCTTTCTGATAAGCCTACCCATTTCTACCCTAAGAATCCAACCAGTCTGTGTTGAGTCTCCCTCCCAATAATGCATCATCCTCGTTTGTTTGTCCACTATTTTTCAAATGTTTGTGATAATGGTTAATCAAATGCAAAATCTCAGTTAGAACAGTAAATTTTTATCCATAGGCGATTCTATTAACTTCTGGCTTCTGGCTCCCTCCATCTCTCGCCCACCTTGTCTTCCTTCTCTTCCTCCTGTCACTTCCCTAGATCTACACAACACAACAACATAGCCATTTTCATCCAGATAGCAGGAACAGGCAACGGAAAATAAAATCAAGATGTGGAACAGAAAAAACTTAAGTCAAGATTAGCTGCAGTGCTTCCCCACAGCACAAACATTTCAATTATAATTCAAAAATGATGAGTTATAGTGACCGTGGTGCAGATGGCTTTGTTGCTGTCGTATATGTCCATCATGTCCATAGCACACACAAACAAAGGCACAAAGAAGACATGGTTTTGAGAGAAAAGTTTCAGTATACTTTTTCAGCCCTGTAACAATAGTTTCTGATTAACCAAATTAAAGGGTTCACAACAGAAAGTTGATTTTCTAGCACAAGAGAATACCAATAATCAATATTAAAGATTCAACAAGAGCATACCAACTGTTGTAAAATTAAAATTGATTGCAGAAATAAGGATGCTCTCTAAAGATCAAGAAAATAGTTACCTTGCTTGCAGTAAGAAGATCATCCAAGAACATGAGACAGCTGCCATAGACTATTTATTACACTCTCACCCACGGTGAACAATTGGAATTTCACGACCCTATGAAATTTATTTTATTATTATTTTGAAACCTATGAATTTTATTTATAATGTAGCAAAGAGCAGACAGATACTCCGTCCGTTCTTAAATTGATGTCACCGTTGACTTTTTTAAAAAAGTTTGAGCACTCATCTTATTCAAATTTTTTTTAAAAAAGTATCATATATTTTATGATTATTTGTTTTATTGCTAAATAAAGTTGCATAATATTGTATATTTGAGTTAATGAAACAAATGGTCAAACATAACTAAAAAAAGTCAACTGTGACATCAGTTTAAGAACGGATGGAGTAGATTTATGATTCAGCTACCAATTCAGATGACATGGCTAAGCAAGACTTACGTCAACATTAAAAAACAACGGTTCCTCCAGTGCGGATATGACCCTTGCTCATGTGCATAAAGAGGATATCATCCTGCCAAGTAGATGATTAGTCATTCAAGTTCCAGACATACCATTTCAAAGATACTCCTTGGTTATGGCATCCCAGATCAGAGTAGCAGAAGACTTTCATATCCTCCCATAGCAATCTTCAGTTACAGACAAAATCACATACAATGTCTTCTCGATGGAAATATTGTTGCCTACATGGCGAGACATTGGGCACTGCATGTATAAAAGAACAGTTAGCACTCAGCGGAACAAAGAATCCTATACATATTGTAATTCATATCTGAAAACTTCATGATGTGAATCATCAGAAACATCGAATAGGTGCCCGGCACCAAGTGCATACGCAAGAAACTCAGAAATATTTAACAAAAAAAAGAAACCGAGCAACTCATGTAAAACTGAAATATTTTAGTAGCTAGATCTGCAAATATTTATTAACCAATACGAATAGCACAACTCTTGTATCACAGTTAAGTCTCTAGAAAGAAAAAAAAACACACTTGTAGCAATTATGGCTGTATGCAAGATGATATATAGCATCATTCGACCTGGCAGTAATGATCCGATGACCACCGTCAGGCATCCTAGGAGCTTGATAGGCTTGCCGACAGAGAGCAGCAGTTCTAGGGCAGCTGAATAAATTGATTTAGGGATGGGGAAATTTGTAGGCAGTTAAATAGAAAGATAGATCGACGCCGGTAAGTGATTATTTAGCATTACACCACTCAACAGGCATCACTACCAAACCACAAACTTGCGATGAACCATTTAAAATGCATTCATGCATAGATTAATCAAGAACTTCCGCAGGCCTTGTCCATGATTAAATCAAATTTGGTTGCGATGAACCATTTAAAATGCATTCATGGATTAATCAGTTTAGCGTAACATGGTCCAAAGTGAACCAAAAAACTACTCAACAGGCATCACTACCAAACCACATAAACTTGCGACGAACCATTAAAAATGCATTCATGGATTAATGAGGAATTTCCACAAGCACAATATAAAGTGTAAACTTATGTTAAAAATTGTGCATTCACTTGGTGTTCAGATTCAGGTCAAGCAGAATCACATAACAAGATAATTTTTCCTCCAAAAAGTAAATATTTGATCAAGGCACTAAATGATACCCCTATAGGTCGGTACAAATAACTCTTATCTCTAATAAAGATTCCCAATTCAAACATAGTAGCAACTCTTGTGAGCTCGAGTGCTTGACAGCATAATTCAGTACTAATATACTTTCGAGGAGGTGGGAAACCAAATTAGTTTTCGCATCCAAACATCAAACAGCTTCTGCGTCTTGAGGTAGAAGCGGCTCCTGTTGCCCTGGCCACACCGTTATCCTCAGCAAGCCGCTTATGGATCTACATGGCGACCTTTTATCGAGCAACTCACCGTATGAGGCGTCGCCTTTTTCAGGGTGGTCAAACTCTGTCAATGGAGTCACGAGAATAAGAATACACATACCATATAGGGAAAATTGGTTCAGTAGCATCGAAAGTCCCACGTTTATGGGAAATACCACTGAAAGTTCAAAGTAACGGAAAATACCATTGAAAGGTGCATGTCTACTCGGAAACTACCATTAGCCTAACTTCTAGACAAAATGCCCTTCGTAAAAAGAACATAATAGCCCAAACAAACAACACAACATCACAAACTAAGAATGAGATACCATCATGATTGACATCTCACATGGTTCAGAGTCATGGCTCAACTAACAAAAACATGGTTCGATCACACATGGTTCATATTAGATTCAAATTACACAAACTAACAAAAGCATGGTTTCGTGACACAAAAGCATAGAGTCCTACTACACATAGCACTAATTTATGATGAGCCTTCGAGCAATGCCTCCTAGTGAGATCGCCATTTCTGTTGCCCTTCTTCTAATTACAGGCCCTGTACTAGTTGGAGTAGAAGGAGAAGCTCCCATGCTTCTTGCTGTTGGCCTCGGACTGACCGGTGGAGTAGAAAAGAGGGTTTCAATGTTTTTCTTGACTTTGAAGGAGTTTGTGTTGTAGCATCACTACAGCCCGGAGCAACAGCTCCTCCCTTCCTCTTCCTGGCACAAGAAAGTGAGAGAGAGAGAGAGAGAGAGAGAGAACCAAAGTCAAGAAAAAAAAAAGAGAAACGACATCACAAGTAAAAATGCAAAAACAGGACAGATTAACATTACCTGGACTTGACACAAATAGAAGGTGGCAATTCAGCACCTAGTTCTGCTGGGGGCTCACTGCAAGTCTTATCAATATGTCCAAACCTGAAGCATCTTTTGCATTGATAAGGGCCTCTTTTTCCAGCCTCACCACTACTCTTAATCCTCCAAACTATCGGCCTACCCGCAGGCCTCTCTAGCTTAGGAGGAACCATGACAAACCCAGGATCAACTACAGGCCATTGTGTCTTGTCAACCATCGAGTTAACCTCAAACTGATAAGTAGCCTTAAAGTGTTCCACTGAGTAGTGGGCATGCACATAGCCTTCAATTTTAACTTGCCTCAGGGAACCGATAAAAGCAATGACATAGGTGCATAGTTTCATAGATATTTGCCACTGACCACAAGAACATGTCTCGCTATCAAGGTTCACTGCAGGCTTCTAAGGAGTATTTTCCCTAGTCAGGAGTATTTTCTCTAGTCACTCCAGATCAGGGATTGCAATTTCGAGAAAACCGGGAAAACCGATACCGGAAAAACCGGTCCATAAACCAGAAAAACCGGCGGTTTACCTGGTTTGCTTACCGGACTGGACCGGGAAGTCTGGTTTTCGCGGAAAACCGGCTGGTACAAACCGGGATTGAAAACCCTGCTCCAGATACCTCATCCTTAAGCCCACCACAACCTCTTACCTCTTACCTATCAATTTCTACTCGAATAGACCAATTTCAAGATCGTCGCCCAACCGTGCTTGTTCATCCTCGACGAACGGCGACGACTGGTTGTGCGGGCTCGTTGTGTCGATGCCTAGCAAGCGGGCCTTGGGAGCCGCTTCATTCGGTGTGTGAGATTGGACGGTATATTAGAGCGACGGCAGCACCCGCCTCCGAGTGCCGAGGATCCCGATCCGGAGTCTCGGGGAGCATGGCAGCGGCAACTTTTCGGGAGCAGGGCGGCGGCGGAGGAGAAAGGCAGCCACGCCTCTGTTTCGATTTCTAAACGGCATCGATGTATAGTCAAGGGCACGCTTGTCATTTCCTCTACCCATTCTAAGCAAAATGCTATTTTCCGGTTAGATATGCACCTTTCAGTGGTATTTTTCGTTGCTCTAAATTTTCAGTAGTATTTTTCATAACCGAGGAACTTTTAGTGCTACTCAACCATTTTTTTTATATCAAAACAAATATGAGAATTATGTAGAATATACAATGATAATCAGTCTTTTCTTTTGTACTATCGCTAGTTGTTTTAGTTTACGCTTGATCTATGCGAGTTTTTAGTAACTAGACACTACTCTTGTTTAGAATCTAGACTACTCTGTAAGAGTTAATTTCTGAGTTTGTTAACACTAGGCGCTGTTTTTATTTGTTAACATAAGCAGTTTTCTCGTGTTGCCTAATCCCTCAGTGACCTCCAATATTTTCTACTTTACGTTACCTTGCGTGCATCAGACATTTACTAAATATTTAGAAGGCTGTAATTTGTGAATAAAAGTACATGTGCCTCGTTCTTGCTTCTATATATGTTTGTGCCAAGTTAGACTACCCACAGTGGTGTAAATATTCGATGCTGAAATGTTCTCTCTCTTCTCTCAGCACCGATGCATGCCATTGTGTGAAGCGGTGCTGAAAAAGGATTCTCTCGTCCGGATCATGTAGAAGCCTCGGTGCTGAAAAATAAAATAATAGTTGAAACAAGGTGTCATAATTGTGCATTTGTCGGATAGAAAATGGAACAGTAGATTTAAAAATATGCAATCAATGCAAAACTTTGCATGAATAAACTGAATTGCGAGGGCAATTGTTTTGTTTCCAGATTTTTGTTTATAGCCTACTTAACTCTCATATTTGTTTCTGTCCGTAATTCTTTCATAGGCGCTCTCAGCTAGAGCATTTGAGCAGCACGCATTGAAGGGCGAATATTAATTCAGGACATCCGAATGACCACATTGTCCTCTGTTCCTCGAACATCTCTGTGTTTGAAGCTTTCCGTAAACTGAAGGAAGCGACAAATGAAGCTATGCTGGAAGATACCTTTGATATTATCAAGAAAAGTGATCCTGCAGTTGAGACAAAAAATAATATGGGTGCTGCTGTTGATAACAAGTTTGTCGATACTGATCTAGTTCAGACTGTTCGTAGTCTACAAAAATGGATGGAAAAGATGCAAGCTCAGGTGGATACAATAGAAAAAAAATATAGATTTTTTCTGCAGAGAAATGGTCAGGTATCAAAAATTGCATCAAGGTATATCAAAGATCATGGGGCAATTTGTTGATGATATGTGATCTTGAGAAGGAGCAATATGATGTGGTGGCATGCCATTTGGCTTAGCAACAAGAGCACAAATAAAGTAAACTCTATGGTTGTTGTAATTGATACCTAAGCGGACAGGCATTGCTTTTTTTTTCTACCCTTTCCATTATGCTTTTTTTCTTTTCTTGCTCCAACTGATCGGTCAATCTGTGCATGGAACCCTTGAATATGGGAAACAAGTTTTACCTGTTGAGTTGTGTTGATGCGACTATATGCAACTTTTCATTAATTTGTTATTTGAAGTTCTTGGTGCGATCTATTCCTTCAAAGTTTTTCTGTTGTCGTTTCGATAAATTCATAGGGCTTAACAAAACAGTCAACTTACTATTATACCCTTGGTGTGAATTTTTTTATCAATAAAATCTATCAGATAAGCTAGATCCGTTTTTAGTAAGCTTGACGGTGTGGGGTGTAGGGGTGGCCCTGGCGGTTGGAACGCGGCAGCCACGGGCAAAGCTGCGAATGCGAGGGTGTCGAGCTATGAGCCGGTTTACAAGGATTTAAGGTGGCGTATCCAGGGACAGGGGTGCCAAGGACGGTGATTTGAGAGGCGAAGTCTGGTTAGCTGTGAGGGAGAGGGAGGGAGGCCCGATGTTCAAGATGACCGGAGATTGAAGACAATCACAAAAAACAAAATATGAGGTTGTCACGACTAGTGACTAACGTGCAATCTCTGAAGAACGGAGCAAGACGTATTCAGTGAAGGCGTCATCTCTGTACGGAAGTGTATTTCTATTTGGTTATTACGTCTTCGATAGCTGAGTAACGCGTGTGTGGGTTGTGGGGCCCGTAGCGCAGTGTGTGGCATGTGTTTATAATAGCCAGGGTTTGTAACACTCGTGTTCTTCTTGCATCGCAAGTAGCTGCTAGGTGAGATACCTCGCGACTTCACGCCCCGCACCGCCGGCGGCTAAGGGGCACGACAGAGGTTCCGGTCAACCGGAGGATAGAAAGCCCCTTCGGATCGTCGGGGTCGTACTGCCGCCTCCCGCCTCAGGACTGTCGAGCCGTGTCGCTCGTCTCCCTGTGGCGGCGTCAGCACTGCGTGCGGCCAGCCTCCGATCCGCACCGTGTAATCACCGCGTCTCCCTGCGGCTGGCCACCGTCGCTCTCCTGCCGAATACGGGGACGACAAGCAGGCACCGCGTCCCTGTCGACACGGCCTTGGTTTCCTGGATTGTCAATTGATTAGCTCTTCTTTCGTTACCTGGATTGCTTTGCTTCCGAAGATTCTGTGAATCTATTTAATTTTCTGCTCCTATTGAAGAAGCAGGCCAAGACGCTTCTTCTCAACTGCTCATTCTTTTGTCTTCAGTAGCAGATTAGATACAGTAGCGTTCGGCATACTGCTTTTTTGCTGACATATTAAATTAACATGCCATTTTCACTTGATATCGTGGACTGAATCGCAGTTATACTAGCATGCCATTATAACTTTTATCTTCTGAAGCGTAATCCTAGCAGAGTGACAGAACAGGGTTGTGCTTTGGCAAAATAATAAAATATTTTAGTAGTGGCCTAACTGATGATAAGCACCGAGATCCTCTCGTCTCTCACTGAATTTTACTTGAAAGAATGTTCTGTGTCAGGGCAGCAGCTCTGTTTTGCCGTGTCTTGTGTATTCTTGATTTTGTGCTGTGATGAAACAATGTGCTATAATTCTGGAGGCCATACTGCTTTGATGGCTCCACTTTCGATTTCATGATATTCAGTGTTTAACCTTTACTATTTAGTGTTTGATCTTATTATACTGCAGCTCACCATTAAGTGATCAACGTTTGTCCTGCTTAGCCTCATCATAATCATCACTCGCTAATATAATGAGGCTTCTAAATACCAACTGTCCGGTTCACTCTAAATTTCTTACACTTATTGATTAGAATTTAGAAACCATAACAAGTTTATGTGATGATTATGATGATTTTTGCAGGGCTATATTCTCAAGGAGCAAGGAAAGGAAATTGCCATGTTCAAGCATTGACATGTTTGGATCCCCGTTTAGTGGTACGGTTGAGGTCCCCTTCTTTGGATTATTAAAAACGCTCTACACTAATCACCGCGTCTCCCTGCGGCTGGCCACCGTCGCTCTCCTGCCGAATACGGGGACGACAAGCAGGCACCGCGTCCCTGTCGACACGGCCTTGGTTTCCTGGATTGTCAATTGATTAGCTCTTCTTTCGTTACCTGGATTGCTTTGCTTCCGAAGATTCTGTGAATCTATTTAATTTTCTGCTCCTATTGAAGAAGCAGGCCAAGACGCTTCTTCTCAACTGCTCATTCTTTTGTCTTCAGTAGCAGATTAGATACAGTAGCGTTCGGCATACTGCTTTTTTGCTGACATATTAAATTAACATGCCATTTTCACTTGATATCGTGGACTGAATCGCAGTTATACTAGCATGCCATTATAACTTTTATCTTCTGAAGCGTAATCCTAGCAGAGTGACAGAACAGGGTTGTGCTTTGGCAAAATAATAAAATATTTTAGTAGTGGCCTAACTGATGATAAGCACCGAGATCCTCTCGTCTCTCACTGAATTTTACTTGAAAGAATGTTCTGTGTCAGGGCAGCAGCTCTGTTTTGCCGTGTCTTGTGTATTCTTGATTTTGTGCTGTGATGAAACAATGTGCTATAATTCTGGAGGCCATACTGCTTTGATGGCTCCACTTTCGATTTCATGATATTCAGTGTTTAACCTTTACTATTTAGTGTTTGATCTTATTATACTGCAGCTCACCATTAAGTGATCAACGTTTGTCCTGCTTAGCCTCATCATAATCATCACTCGCTAATATAATGAGGCTTCTAAATACCAACTGTCCGGTTCACTCTAAATTTCTTACACTTATTGATTAGAATTTAGAAACCATAACAAGTTTATGTGATGATTATGATGATTTTTGCAGGGCTATATTCTCAAGGAGCAAGGAAAGGAAATTGCCATGTTCAAGCATTGACATGTTTGGATCCCCGTTTAGTGGTACGGTTGAGGTCCCCTTCTTTGGATTATTAAAAACGCTCTACACTACAACAATAAAATTAATGAATTTGAAATATACAGGTATGTTATATTAGTTCAGGAACTCATGAGGTGCCTTGCTTGCATGCTCTGCATATCATAAAACCCAGAGACAAACTTCAAATTGCTACCGCATTTAATAAGGATTTGAATTCAATATCCCATCCAAACAGCCACATGTTGTCACCAGGACATTGAAGGGTTTTAGAGCTTCATCCATGAGGCAGAAAGCTTATCTCACATAGTCTTGAGATCAGGAGCTTCTTTTTCCTCATTCATCCTCTCAGAAGGGAAGTCGTCCTCGGATGTCTTGCCTTAAAATCTAGAGCTTCTTTCTCCTCACGAGTTCTGACGACAGGTTTCCTTTCAAGGGGATGGCCGTGGAAAAAGAACCTCCTGATGTCAAGGCTATGAAAGATGAGGCCTCGGCCCCATGGCTGAAACCCTTCATTGTGCTGGCCACATTGTTCGGGCATTCGGATGGGATATTGGATCTGGATGCAGAGAATGCAAGAAAATGAGGGGATCAAAATAGATGTCATTATAGGAGCTAGGCATGGGCATCAAAGAGGGGTGAAAAAAGTAGAGTGCACAGAAGACGAGGATGGATTGATGAGAGTAGAGATGGTTGAATTGGGAAGCAGAGTAACATCCTTTGTGGGACAAATTTTTGAATGCTAAAGTGCATCTATTTTGGAACGGAGAGATTGTTATTAAGTATTTTTTAAATTCATTGATTTTTCTTTTGATGTAGAGCGTTTTTACTATGATATGCAATTACCTAATACCTGTAATGAATAATTGATGCTGAAGATTTAACTTATTTAATTTGTTAGGAATATTGTTTAATTTTTTGTGGTTCTGATTTTTTTTGGGGGGCTACAATGTGGATGAAATGATGGATTGTTGCCATTCCTATCTTACTTTTATTGGAGTACTAACCAAAATATAAGCCATTATGATGGCTGCATGCACTGGTACTCAGGTTGACATTCAGATAAACAAATATATGATGGCTGGATGTTGTGTCGTCATTCAGGTGTGTACCTGGTAATGCACTTGTGCCAACATCTGTGCACAGGTGCAGGTGACCTAAAACAAATTGAAATGTATATCCTCATTTTAACAAAGCTGGAACAACTTGTGAAAACGTTATATACTCTAGTATCTCATTTTTACACACAGCAGTGTCAAACTACAAATTACTGTTTTGGGTCTTCATCCTCGATTGTTGATGCGATTTGGATCACCTACCAATATAACTGCATATTCAGAACAGACCCACTTGTTGTGCGAAATTAGAACACACCCACTTTGATATCCTTGCACTGCAGGCCGGATTCATTATGTTCCCCTCCGGTAATCACTGAACAAGAGGCATAATTGAGAGTTCAATTGTTCAATAAGGAACTAATGTTGGAGCTTCTTATGTTAATACTGCTACTTTCTGGTTCAGTAGTAAAAAACATTCTGCTCTGAACACCATTAGTTCTGCTGTTTAATGGAGTATTTGGAAACTCAGGAACTCTTTGTGTTTTTGTGATACACAGTGGTCAGGTCTCCATCAGGTTTGGAACCTTGCACTGGCAATGCTACAGAACTGGAAGGTATTGTACCCAGCCTCGAGCGAGGCAGAAGTAGGCGTTTCGTCTGTTCCCTAAAGCAACAAAATGAAGGAGACGATCAGCTTGCCAGGCCCTGCGAGCTCAGCTAGACAGAGGAGGGGCTCCATGATGAGTTTGAGCGTGGATGACAAGATGAATTAAATGGAACCCTGGAGGAGTCATGGAACTGCATTGAAAATTCAGTGTAATAGGCTAGTTTGCGTGAGTGTGAGTTGCAAACTGAGGGTGGTGGATTTGGTGTAACGAGCTGTTTTGAACTGCTGTATGCTTGAACGATTTGTGTCCGTCATTTCGACAAGACCGGAGAATAAAAGGCCCTTTAACTCTAAAAAAATTGTTCAGAAAGGAAAAAACAAGTTTCAGACACTCCAAGAACCAGCTGCAAGAATTGCTTGAGATGCACAACAAATCTTTGCTGAACGTACTTTATCATGAGTTTCGCACCTAACCTTTGCTATCATCAATGATGTAACATTTGCCATGTCAATTGTACATGTTACTGATTGTAATACGAAAACAGATCAGTTTGTTACAATGTTGCTGTCCTATCTGCTTCAAGAACTGCTCCAACTGAAAATACTATGATATCTCCCAACCACACTCGTGACACCAGAATTTCTGCACTGCTGCATGTTCCTGTGGTTGCGAGCCTGTGACTGACATAAGTTGTTACCATACTATCCTATCCTTCTGCAGCCAGCCAGCCAAGAGTGCCCAGAAAGCATCCCTGCTTCAGCCCCACTCCTGCAGAATTCTACTCATGTCTTGTGAGCGTTCTTCGACTTCTTTTAGGTGGCACGTCTGGTTCGTTGCTTGGTGCTGTTGGGAAACTGGTTGCTTGGTAAACTGGCTGGTGGCAACTGGCCAGTGCAGTGCGGCATTGAAGTGGAAGCAAAGAAACCAGCCACGCCTCACTACAAATAACCTGCAAAGTGCTTGTGTTGATCACGGTCCATATCCTTGAGGAGCAGAACCCTTGTTCCAGCAGTTCCGGCATGGCTGCGGCCTCCGACCGTGCCGAGGTTGACACGGCCCGTCCGTTCCGCTCCGTCAGGGAGGCGGTCGCCGTGTTCGGGGACCGCATCCTCGTCGGCGAGAGCCACTCCAGGCCCAACGTCAGCTCTGTCCCCATTGCCACCTCCAATGCCAATGCCAGTGCCAGTGCCATGGCCAAGCATGAGGCTAGCAGTAGCAGCAGCACCATTACCCTGTCTCCAAACCCAATGGCAGAGTCTGAAGCAGAGGCAATGCCAGCCGTCGTGCCCATGTACTCCGCGCCGTCCTCGCCGCCGTCGCTGGCATCCTCGCCGTCGAGCGGCGGGGCTCACGGTGGTGCGCTCCATAGAGAAGCTTGAGCAGGAGGTGGCAGAGACGCAGCAGGAGGTGGCGCAGCTCAGGAAGCGGAGCAGCGAGATGGAGATGGCTGTGGCCAGCCTGAACGCGCAGCTCCACCGGGGCCTCTCCAAGCTCGCCGAGATGGAGGTCGACACGGCGGCGCGGCGCAGCATCGGCGGCGACACCGACGTGGCGTCCACGGTGGTCCGGAGCGAGCGGTACTGGGGCGTCGGCGCCGGCGACAAGCTCGGCGCGAGCGAGTACTACCTGCCGTCCTTCTCCCACGCGCTGAGCCTCGGCGAGCTCGACCAACTTATCGGCGGGAGGAGGAGGAAGGTGCAGAAGGTGAAGCCCATCGTCCCGCTCATCGGTGACATCCTCTTCTCCAAGAGGAAGAGCACCAAGGAGAAGGGCGATGGTTTGCACAGTGGTGATCTCTACAGTGTGATAGGCTAGGCTGATGATCACTTACTGCCTTGTGTGTGTGTGTGCTCAATCTCAACTTGTTGATGCTTGATAGTGTGCATTATTTTTTAAGCTCGTGTTTGTGTGGCTTGTGCAGAGGAGTTTGTGTAGATGTAAAAAAAAAATATCGACGTATCTTCAGATCATGAATGGCAAAGTGTGTGGTTGGAGTAGACTGTACTGAATGTCTGAATGTACTTTACGGTGACGAATTCTGAAACTTGTTTCAGTCTTCAAACGCAATGCATGTGCCCTTTTGTGGCATGCTTTAATGGCCAATTATAGGGTGCCCAAAGCTAAATCTGTCCACCATTCTCTCTGCACCTCTCCCTCCATTCCTCGACCACCCTGTCCTTCACACTGCAGATCCCCATTGACCATTGCTAGCTTGTCCTCTGCCAAGATCCAGAAAAGGCTAACAAGAAAAGAGATCATAACTTTTTGACACATTATCTTTAATTCGTTCCATCCAAGACAAGAAGAGGGCGCAGATTGACGCCATTGGCATGCACGTCGTCGCCGTATCGTTCTTGACGTGCTCCTAGCCAGCGTTCCTGATCCCGGACGACCTGATACGCCGGCGCCGACGACGATGCCGCCCAAGCAGGAAGATGGACAAGGGCGGCCGGGCGGCAGCGGGTGCCTGTGGCTAGTGACCGCGGTGCTCT